>SNQJ01S0078430.1:58508-70271 GCA_010110895.2 Picea sitchensis
TTCAACCAGATAATAGCAAGGTTCAACGTCCCAAGGGAGATTGTCACTGACCATGGCAGTCACTTTCAAAACCATATGATGACTGAGTTAACATCAAAGCTTGGGTTACAGTAGGAACATTCGTCACCTTATTACCCCTAAGCAAATGGTCAGGTGGAAGCTGTGAACAAAACTCTTAAGACCATTCTACAACGAACGATCAACTCAGCCAAGTCAAATTGGCATTTGATGTTATACTCAACATTATGGGCTTACCGAACATCCATTAAGACTGCAACCATTTCTCACCTTTCCAACTCGTTTATGGGCTAGAGGCAGTCTTGCCTATCGAATGTCAGATCCCATCTCTAAAGTTGGCAGTAAAGTTATTGCCAGACACTTCTCCACTTGAAGAACGGTTAGTATACCTTGAACAGCTCAATGAGAAATGTCGTGATGCGGCCTTGGCCAATGAGGCTCACAAACATAAGGTCAAGTGTCAGTATGATAGGTTCGTTCATCCTCGAATTTTTTCTAAAGGAAACCTTGTCCTGGTCTATGACCAAGATAGGGACCCCCTGGGGGCAGGAAAATTCAAACCCATGTGGTTCGGACCTTTCATCATAAAAGAGGTTTTAGAAAAGGGTGCTTATCGTCTAGTTGAATTTGAAGGGAATGCTTTGGCAGAGCCTAGAAATGGGCTCTACCTCAAGAAGTATTACTCATAGGCAAGTTACTATGGGTCACTTTTTGTAACATATGTATAGTCTTTGTACTATTACTTTTTAATTTCTTTTAGTATTATGGATGTGTCATTGATGTTATCTTTCGTCACTATGGCAGATGTCAAGTAATTCTGAGGTGTTCGTTGGGTATGAAGACAGTGCTAGTCGGCACACTTGGAGGCTTGCCTCCACAACTTGGGTAATATTTACACCTCAAGGCAAGTTATTATCTTTTGGAGGTATATGCTTAGGTGACACCACAAATAATGTCGCCTAGTATAGTGCAATTATTGAGTTGCTTCATGATGCTTTGTCATTGGGTATCTCTCATCTCCGGGTCTATCTTGATGCTCAACTAGTTGTGTCTCAGTTAAACAAAGTATATCGGGTTCATGATCCAACTTTACACCAATGATTCCTTAGGGTATGTCTCTTAGAACAAAATTTTGATTATATTACATATTTTCATGTTCCTAGGAGATTAAACCAAGTTACATATACTCTAGCTAATCAAATTTTAGATTGGCATCTTGCACACATATGAAGGAACATTCACATAAACATGTAAATACATTTTTTGCACACATGATCCATAAGACACAAAAGACAAAAAAAAAAAAAACATATATAATATCATAAAGTAACTAGAGAACATCGATGGATGCAAGCACCTCAAAGATATGACCGATAACGAGTCACAGGGCTTATGCCCTCAAAAAATATATACAAGTAGTGCTCGCGGCATGTAAAAATGTCTAGCTAAGGTCAGGGCCTGTAGGCATTGTTATACTGGTCCACAACATTGGCTAAACACCAAAACAACTAGACCCAGGTCTGTGGTGCCCCCACTACATGAGGCTGCATAGATGGTGGCAGGTCCTCAATCTCTACCATCGGGACCATGTGAGTGAGCACAGTAAAGTTTCACTCGACTCATCTCAATACCCTCTCAGCCTCCCCGGTTAGAAGATCTCCTGCTACTGCTGGTCCCCCTGCGGCGGTAGGTGCGGCCTCTGGCTGAGGACGACGTTTGTTCCTCGCATAGTCAGTCGGTCACACTGGTCCCACATCTGCACACAACGAACACATATCCATCAAATACTTTGGTATAAAAAAAAATGATATTTATAATGAAAACAACATAAAAATTACATATGTTTAACAAGAAAAAACTACAAAGGTGGAGACTCACCCATCTCTCCTCGCTCCTCACTAGGAGGTACTGGTATCTCAGGGTCATTGAGAAATCAATCCCGGCGTAGGGGTAATCCTCTATAACTGGGATCTATCATGACAACCACGTGAAGAAGTCATCATCGAAGGACTCATTGGTCCTTTCGCCACCCTGTCGCAAAAGTAATACTACCCATCTACACACAGCAGGAAGAGAAGCCCGATGTCCTCATACCACTACTCAAGGACTAAAACTCAAAACTCTCTCAAAAAAGAACGAACATAGAATGGTCCCAAACTCGAAGTTCCTATGTGTTCGCAAATGGCAATCTGTCAACTTCCTTTTCATACACTCAAGTAATGTGGTACTCCAATCAAAGACTTGTGCATTTAAGCACTAGACTGCATAGTTCATTTGTGCATGGGACGCCTGATGTAGAGCAGAAGAACCAGTAATTCACCCAATAAGCAATACTATCGCCTGTAGCGATAAGTCAGTGATCTTGCTTATGGGCACCTACGTGCTCGAGCGTTCTATATCATCTGCACAGTATAGACCTATCAATTCTGCTATGTTATGCAGCCTTGAAGGAAAAGTCTAGAAGTTGACTGGTTCCCCTCTCTTGGAGAGGCCAGTCAAAAAGTAAATGTCCTTGATCGTGGGCACCAATGACTGCCCCTCTAACATGAATGCCTCTACATCCATATGCTAGTAGTCAACCAAGGCATTTAGTAGACTAGGTTGTGCCTGCATAAAAGGACATAGGAAAAACTTGAGTAACCCACATTGCATCAAAGTAGCCACAGCATTGGGGTCTTCCCCGACCAACTCACTAACCTCTTCATGCTCTCTTTCTCTCCAGTGGAGATACATCATGCAAAACACCAAGGTTTAGGAGGGTTAACCCTTGCTTTTTATTCCTTTTTCATTCCATAAGGGGGTCCACGTGTGTTGTAATGGTGACAGTGGCGTGTACACGCGTGCAGAGTTGACTCTGCTTGAATGTACATGCGGTCTATCTTGAGATAGCCCGCGTGGACCTAGGGCTGACCTTTTAAAGGTCGACACCCCCTAAAAAATGAAACCCAATGCAAAAATAAAGACTTAAAATGCAAGATAAGGGAATTTGTACTTACTTGGTCCAGACAGAAGTTTGTTTCATCCACTGTAGCTCTCGGAATCACCGCTTTTGACAAAGGGGGTCTTTTGGCTCCAGAGTCAATTTCCAAATCAGCAATGGTGATAATGAGTTGGTAGCTTCTATTTATAGACTTTTTGGCCTCTTTTTGTCACTTTTTTGGCCTCCCTTATCATTTTATTTATACCAAAAACCATTTAGAGTGATTCAAGAGTTGCATAGGAGGGATATGATTGGGTATTGGGAGAGTTTTTTGAGTTTTGAGTAATTTTCGACGGTCCATGAAATTTTTTTCCAAGGATCAACTTGACCATATAGGTTAGGTTTCTACCCTGACTTTTGTATCTCGTTGTCTTTTTCCTTTGCCATAGAATCGATCCCATCAGGTTGTGACATGGAACCATCATAGCTACTTTAGAAGTGTCACAACTTGGTGGTAGAGCTTACTGGAACATGGATTCCCTAGGTAGATCCTGGTTGCATTATGGTATCTATGTTATCTTTAATTATTGTAGGCTCAGGAGTCCTTGTATTTTTTCCTGATTACGAGTTTGAGCCTCATTTGCATGATTCTTTTTCTCTCTTGACCTCACCCTCAGGACTCCTAAAAGATGTAACAGGTCTTCTTTTAATCCCTTTTCAAACCCTATAAACATGAAAATATTGTCGAGCGATCTTGTGGCCTTTCATGCTCATTAAACTAAAATTTGAAGTCATGTCTGTCCGGTGGTAGTTTACCCCTTTTTCGGTCCAGACGGTCAACTGTACGAACAAAGGTATACTCTATGGAACTTCAGTTCTCTAGAAGAGTACTCTTAGGTATAATTTTACCCCTTTTTTCGGGCCTGAGGGACTAAAATTACGAAGAAGGAACCCCCATGGAGTCCATATTTAAGCTCTTTTCAGACTCCCTAAAATTGAAAAGATTATCGAGTGACCTTATTCTTTCACACTCGTTAAACTGGTCCAGAAGTACATTCCTGACGGAGTCCATAGTTAATCTTTTTTCAGACTCCTTAAAAATGAAAAAATGGCCGAGTGGTCTTGTCCTTATCACACTCATTAAAATGGTTTTGAATAAACGTCTTGTCGGTGCTAGTTTACCCCTTTTTCGAACCGACTAGAATATCTTCGAAAAAGGTACCCCAATGGAGTCTCCTTTTATGATTTTTCAGACTCTCTAAATATGAAAAACCACCAAGCTTACCTTCTTTGGGCTCGTTAAACTTACATCGAAGGATGTTACCATTGTGTGTTTTGTTAACCGCATTTGCATACCTTATACGCCAACCTTGTAGCACTTTGCTTTTGTGTCTTAACACCCTTGGCCCCTGGAGGATTTTTCCCGAGTATCATTATTCTGAACATCATTTTTTTCCTTCCGCCTTGAAATTGTATGTTTGTAGCACTCGTTCCTCCATTGTAACGTAACATTCCTTTATTCTTTTTCCAAAATCATTGAAAAAGACAAAAAAATCAAATATACCCCAAAAAGAGGAAGGGAAAAGTTTTTTCTTTATTGGCATCATAATGAGTCGCCCTTGGATAAAGCACATCTGTCCATTTTTTCATCAAACTATGGGATGCATTACGACCTTAGGAAGTTGTTCTCGCTACATAGAGTTGTGTCCTCCTCTGTTTGGTTATTCTTCCAAACATATGGAGAGTTTGCGTTGCCTCCTGCTCTGTAAACTTATGATTAATACCATGCTGCCTAAGTCTCATCATATGTCGTGTTGTTGTCCAAGGGAAGTTTCTACCAAGCCTGAGTCAGCCCCTCTACAATTTTGTCTCTTGCCCTCATACCCGGCCATCCTGAATGTCCAATCAAGTCCTTGTTCGAAATCAATGAAGCCTTCAGTATGATCATCAAAATTATCTAGTCCATGACCGACGAGCCGTTGCAGACCTCTGGGTAGTGAAGTCGTACACCCATATTACACTCCTACCTTGATTTTTGAAGGTTTTGAAGTTGTTTCTCGAGATATGAAGATCTCATCTCCAGCCATCAGGTTGTATCAACTTCTAGAAGATGGATACTCTATATGTATATCTTTTTGATTTCGAAATGTAGCTTCGTTGTGTATTGTTCGAGGCTACACTTTATATAGTTATTTGACATGGATCTACAGTGTATTTGATTGGTAGCCATGATTCTATTTTATCTCAAGCATGGGTATGCCCGCCTCGGTGAGACATTTTTTATTTTGCAGATGACGCCTCTCGGTTCCTAGTCCCTAGGCTCACTTATTCGGCACATCAATAAAGATTGGTAATGTATTTTGGCCATCATATGCTCTTCTGACCTCACACATTAAGGGGCATTTGTTATAACCCTAATTTTCACCATACATGATTACCTGGCATTTGGCCATCTCAGATCCCTTCTTTGCCAAAGCACTGTTGAACAACTGTTTAAAAAACCTCTTTTATAAAGGTGCATGCACCCTACTCCATTACTGCACATGTGTACACGCTAGCTGACCTAAAACATCCCACGTGGACCAACAAAAACACAAAAAAAGGAAAGTTGTCGATGGAACACACAGCTTTGGGTGAGTTAACTGAAACTCTTGGCCATGCATGGCCGAGGGTTCATCCAAATACCTATCTTCTTCTAGCCTATAAAAGAAGGGCTAGGGGTCATATTTGAAAGAGGAGAATAAGAGTAAAGAAACTCTACCCAATTGCATATTCCCATTGTCCCAACCCTTTAGCCATCCTTGTGCAAGAAGAGATACAAAGCAAAGAAGTTCGAGGACATTTGAAGAGGAGCCCAGGATTAGGATTCGCAGAGTAGTGGCTGGTCTTGACATTGTAAGTTGATTCATTAAAGTTAATAATAAAGAAATTCTTTTCTCATCCCACTATATGAGTTATTCATAGTTCAGTAAATATATGTTTGAATCTCTAACCCATTAGTCTGTAGGTAAAATGCATGTGTAGTTTGTTGCTTGTTTTGTATGCAGGTCGGCCTTGGGAGGAGAACTGCCAACAAGCGGTCAAGCGTGAAGAAGGATCGACATCAACCATCCGGAACAAGGCATGTTGGTCTAACCATGTATTCACTGAAAATAAATGGGGATTAGGTCTAGGGACGAAGGTAGAAAGTAGGTTTCTTTTGGTCATATATTCATGCATAATATAACCCTATTTGCTAGTCCGTAGGGGGATTTCCCACCACAACAACTACAAATATCTCAAGTACATGGAGGTGCCTCCTCAAATCTTTTCAAGTGGTGGCACACTGGATTGGTTTGAAACTTGGATCTGGAATGTCCATTTGTATAGGAGAAAATTTGATCCTGGGGTTGGGAATTATATCCATATTATCAAGCGGGCTCATCTGATCCTTAAGGGCGATCGGATACCATTTCCTTTTTCATGTCGCAAACTCGGACAGGGAAAGAACACTTATCAGTCAGTGGAAAGTGGTGAGGGAGTTTGGATTGGTTGAATTGGAGGCAGAAGAATGGGAGGAATTTTGTAGGAGCTATGAAACATGAAGTAATTTTTCTTACAGATACTCTGGATGAGTTATTCTAGACAAGGAACACTACCTTGGGGATCATTTTAGCAAAAAATGCTTACGATGCTATAGCGAGGAAGATCTAGACTCAAAGCACTTCTTGGTCACACAATTCATTATGGAAATGGGAATTGCCTAAAAAACTCAAACAATACACTTGGTTGTTGATGGAAAACATAATTCTTACATGGGAGAATATGCAAAGAAGAGGGCATCAAGGTCTGAGAATTTATGGACTTTTCAAACAAAACTCAAATTTGACTCAACACTTGATGATTGAATGTAATTTCACCCAACAAGTTTGGACAGAGATGTTGAGGGCTCTAAAGATAAATGTGGGTTGCACTGGATGGAACCTGCAAACCCTCTTCAAGGAATGGTGTCACAAGCACCCTCATTGGCATACATTGTCATCCATCATCTCATGGCATATTTGGTTGGAAATAAATTCAGTGGTGTTCGAGAATAGACACCCCTCCGTAGAATCGGTAAGTTATAGAATAATGGACGGGTTAGGGAGTAATAAGAAGAAACCACAATTTACAACAAAATAAAAAATACCTCCAAAGCTAATTTTGGATAGATCAACAAGATGGTTTGATGGGGCAGCTCAAAGGAATGGGAATATTAGCGGAGCGGGGAGTGTGATCCAGGTAAACAAACAAACAAAGTTCAGGTGGATGTTGCACTGTGGTCCATGCACTAAAACTAGAGTGGAAATTTTAGGAGTGTGGGGTTTTCCCTCTTTGGCCTTTCGCTTACATATTTTTGATCTCCAGGTGGTGGGTGACTCATTGATAGTAATAGACTAGCTTAATGAAAAAAGCGACATTCAGGTACTAGAATTGAACTATTGGAAAAATCAAATCTCGACACTTATTCTGAAGTTCACGACTCTAAACAAATTGCACACCTATAGAGACTTTGACAAGGAGGCAGATGAGCTCTCCAAGCATGTGTTGTATTTACAAGAAAGAAGACTAAAATACACTCAGATGGTAGATGGTCACGAGGGTCCACCTTTGTACCTATCTCTGTATTGATGTTTTATTGTTGGCTATGTTCTCTATAGTTCTGTTTCTAGCTTGGTTTTTTGGATCTTGTTAATGTTGTTCGGATAGACCTGTCTTGTATATTGTCAATAGGTGGTTTTTCCTAATGTTGGGCATGGAAGAGCTTTCTCCAACCCCTCAAGTTTTCTTCAAGGGCTATTAGAACTGGCATGTAGGGTTGATAGTTTCCATCCATGTTAGTTGTGTCCTCTGTACAATGTCTTTATATATATATAATATAATGTGCAATTTTTCAGGTGAAAAAAGAATGTTGATGTATACGTCTTTTTGGCTTGTGATTATTATTTATTTATTGTTTATAAAACACTTAAATTTTAAATATTTAGTGATTGAGTTTAACTTATTGAAAAATTAATATAGTATTTAAATTTCTAATGAATGTTCATGAATAGGTTTTATTTGTGCTTGTGATCAATACAATTATTACTTTATGATATTGAGTTTTGAGTTAAAGTAAAATAATGAAAATTTTCATTTAGGATTCTTACAAATAAATTAGAAAATAAGTTTATATTTAATTTAAGATAATTGATTAAATCAATGCTTTTAAATATAAGTGAATATAAAAAATAAATATTTTTAGAATATGATTAATAATTAAATATCAATATAAATATAATTTATTCGTTAATTTATTAAAAAGTGGAAAGAACTAATATAAATATAAAATAAAAAACATTTGTTTTTAACAATGATGAGCTTAATTTGTTAACCATTTGTTTTGTATCTTCATGTATTGTGAATAACATATACAAAATTGGAAAGTGGTAAAGAGAGAATAAGTTGATGGTAGTAATAATTTTCATTGCACAATTTGTAATAATGAATCAAGACAAGTGATATATAAAAACATGAAGAGTGTTTTTCTATGTATGAAGACTTAATAACAATGTCAGAGCATAAATGCATAAGATAAATGTAGTTTGCAGAAAAGAAAAAAAGTGTTTCTTCTATGTAGGGATTACTTTTTTTTTCCAATATAAAATTTGCTCAAAATTATATTAGTGTATAATTTCTTTTACATCTACAAGGATTCTTGATCAAACTTGATCTCTTCTGATCCAAATAGTACTATTCTATCACATATCCAAATAAGCTCTATCTAGACACTAATGTGTCTCAAATACCATCCAAAAAGGATCTTTACAAAAAGCATTATATCATAGAAAATGTTAAACATTAAAAGTTCATCTCCTCAAAAATATATCAAAAGACTTTGAAACCATGATCCGGCACCCTGAACCGACTCATAAAAAGTGGAATTAAAAAATCTTTAAATGAGATTGTGGACCTGCCGTCCCATTTTCCCAAGTGAAGTAAGTTAATCTTCCTTTCGGTTCTAGGAGGGCTTGTTTTGATAGTCGATCTTCTTCCTTGTTGAATTCCCTGAAAATATGATGAAAGATAATTTCATGGAATATAGTAGTCAAATCCTTGGTTCTGCACTTCCATCCTTCGATGTCGATAGCATGTAAATTACCTTTGAAATTTAACCAATCTATAATCACCTTTGAGTCCCCCATTAACTGTAACTTTGGAATATTCCAAAGATTTGCAAGTGTTAGAGTGACCCATACACCCATCAACTCTTCTTTGGTGTTTGTTCCTTCCCTGTAGTTGATGTACCATCTGTAAACAGTCAACTATGGAAATTTAATGACTCCCCCAACTCCACAAATCAAGCCACCTGTTATGGACACCCCACCAAAATATGCAGTAGTATAACCCTCAATCTGTGTGATCGGACACGTTCTTATGGTGATCAGCTTTTGTGTTTATGGACGAGTGTTGAGTGCTCCTAGTGTCTTATATACCACTTCTCATACTGATGGATCTTTCTCATGAAATATTACTTCGTTTCTCTCAGGCAATATAAACCAATAGGTAAGAGCAGCCAGATTTTTTGAAATAGACTTGTCCTTCGTCCAATGAGGCTATACAATGGGATTACTTACTAACAATGGCAAAGCATAGATGTATGAGTCAAAAATAATTTGCAGAAAAACAAATGACTATTGATGGATAGGTTTATTTCATTGAAAATTAATATATTAATTGAATTTGTAATGAATGTTGATGAATTAATTTTATTTTTGTTTGTGATCGTCATTTATTTATTTGATCAGTACTTATGATATTGATTTTTGAGTTAAAGCAAAATAACAAAAAAATATTATTTGATTGAATTTTAATTTATGTTAAAATAATGAAGATATTATATTATATAATATTACATGAAACTAAATATATATGAAAGTATTAATTTGGGTATATATGAAAATAACAAAAGATCTTTATCATAGTTTTACAATATTTTCAATTTGTATAAATACACATTTTCCAGAAAATTAATGTAAAAAAGAAAAATCCAATGAATGATCGACCTCAAGTATGATAAAAAGTATAAAATTGCTAATACAATTATGAAGAAAGACTCTTATAAATCCAAACTCTTAAAAGATAAATACTTACTAAGCAGAAATATTAAACTTTGGAGGACATATCCTCATCCTTCATATCCACAAGCTCTTCACATTTAGGGAAGATATTGAATTAGTTGGTGTATAATGACTAATTGGATATTTTTCTTAAAAACTATGCATTTGTAATGAGACATACACATTCCAAAGCTTGAATGGAAGGATGATATGTTTTTATAAAATCATTCAAATTTACAAATTAGTTCATAAATTAGCTACAAGTTTCATGTTAATGCACCATTTATATAAAAACCAAAAACATGGTAGAAAACAAAATAGAATTTTTTTTTTAAGACAAATGGAAACTTATCATAAGTTAAAGAATAATCATAAAATGATTATTTCCCAATAAATACATTATAAATGACCAAAATGTTTTATAGCAAACAGTTCTCATACTTTTAATCAAAGAATAATCATAAAATGATTATTTTTCAATAAACACATTATACATGATCAAAATATTTTATAGTAGATAGTATGAGAGAACAAATAATTCATTGTTATATAATTTTGATGCAGCAAAATATTGTGTGAACTTGTATGAACAAAAAAAAAGACATGAAAAAATTAAGATATTTTTTAATTTTTTTTAGGAAATCATTATTTTATGGATTTCCAGTCAAAATATTACATTAATGTGAACTAAAAAAATGCATATTAAATAAATATCATGTAACTACATGATTCTTAGAGTTTAAAAGATATGTTGATAAAAGTCACATTGATACATTAAGTTTATATCCTCCAATATATGTTATACTCTCCAATATATGCTATGGATATAAGGTGTATGAGAAGGAACTGGCAAAGATTTTGAACTTTTTCCACCAAATACTTTATATGATCAAACATGGTTGTTTCTTATACTATGTATACTTAAAGAAGTTATTTCAACAAATACTTTATATGACCAAACATGGTTTCTTATACTATGCATAATTAAAGATAAAAGAATATGATATTTCCATAATTTTAATTACTTATATCACATAATATATTATTATAATATTAGATGTCCAACTTATTAATAATTTTTTTATTAAAAGTTTAAATTTTCATATTTGATGAAATTTAGATAGGAAGGTTATTATTTTAATTAGTCATTTTGATCCTCAAAAGGGTTTGTAAGTTGTGCATAGGGTATACAAAAATAAAAAAATGTTCACCTTTGAGAGCTTTTTTGGCCTACCAATGATATTATGCTATTATTGCTAACTTTGTTATCTTTTATTAAGATAAATTAATATTGATTTGTAGCCAAATGAAAGGAACATAAACTAACCAAATTACATAGTTTGAATTTATAAACAATGAAAAACATGCATAACCAACAAACAATTTGGATTCAGACAAAATGATATTTAGGTGTATAATGAGTGTAAAACATGCATCACAAAAAAACAATCCCACTTAGGAGAAAATGATATTTAGATGTATAAACAATATAAGTGTGTGAATCATTACAAACTTGTGTTAAAATTAGACATTCAATCCTTAACAAGAATAAATCATAATCATTCATGATTACATAAAGATATTTAAATTTATAGACAATAAATTTAAATATATTGAAAATGCTACAAGTTTAAATATATTGAAAACGAACATAGATTAATTTAAAGTATGGATTCATCAAATAATTAGTATGATTAAGATTTATAA
>SNQJ01S0078431.1:7173-24086 GCA_010110895.2 Picea sitchensis
CCCAAAACATAAAGTATGGATAATTTTATCCTAAGTTCTAAAGTTGGGGACAAGTGGACAACAGTAACTTCCGATATGAAAAGTGTCAAGTTGGGGACATGCATTCATATCGTGGGGAAACTTATCTCAGTGGGGATTATCCAGGAGGAAGACCTTACGAATGAAGAACAGGGGGGTAAACCATCAGGCTGACCATCATTTTTGACAGAGAGTTCATAGTGATTCCAAAAACACACTCATTTATCCAGTCAATGACTCCATGACCATTTCACTCATACATTCTGTTATCCTTGAGACAACCATTCCACCTTTCCGAAACCTGTTTCCCCATCCCTTTTGGTTGGTGTATTGTTGTGCTACTTATATGTTTAGTATAATTCACTCATTAATTATCAATCTGGGATTCGTAATCAACAGAGTTACAAGACACCAATAAGAAAGGTAATTTCTAATGTCATGAGTATAGAATTAAACTAGATTATGCATGCTGGAAACAAATCAAAATAGAAAACTACAATGCACTTTGGTTGTCTTTCAAAGAGAGGCTATCCACTCCATTATGGAACATGCAAGTATGATATGGAGTTGGTTTGACAGATCAACTCTGTTATTTGACCCGGAAAACTAACTATGTAATCCACACTTCTGAAAGGGAAATCACACATCAATCATCAAGACATAACATGGGTAGTTCAATAGTCAATATACTGAGTATGTTGTGGTTCACAATGTGTTGTTGTGGAATTCACTAGTTCTCCTTTGAATATGTCTGACCACTGCTACCAACATTCATTTCTAAAAACCAAATTCATAAAAACATAGCATATGCAAAAATAGAGCAAATAAATATCTCTAAACAATTATAATAGAAATTTTAGTCTAAGATATATTGCTATCATCTAACAGAGTTAAAGCTTCAGATAATTTAATGTTTACACTACTGAAAACAAATGCTAATGCTAATCTACGAAGAGGCTGACCTTTGTTGGGTGGTGGGCCCTTGCTGCTTCAATAGTTCAGCTGCTGAAGTCTACAGGAAGCTTTTGTTCAACACACACATTACTCTCACTCACATTTCAAAACATAAAATCAAACTTTTGTTAACAACTCAACTCATACTTAATCATAGATAATCAGAATATGGAGATAAAATGACATTCCATTAATATTCACTCAGAATATGTTTTGTACTATCACATGCTGCTTCACATATTGGTAATATGCTAACTCTCCTACCCTTCCACCATCCTTGCCACAAATATTTAATAGTCTTAATCATGAAACACAAGGAGGTGAAGTGATTTACAAATCAATCAGTTGTTAAATTCAATCATTCGGTTACATCTTTAGCTTCATCCTCATGAAACGAAGTGCATGAGGATGAGGCAATCAACAAATTGTTCTAACATAGCCTTGATAAAGAAAATATACATCCACCAATTGGCTTAGGCGAGATCTGGATCTTAACTTAGTATATTAGGATCTTCCATATTGGTACTGGATCATAATAGGTAGATGGTACTGGATCATGACAGTGCACAAAAGGTGGTACCGGATCATGACAGTGTGTGGCCATTGGTACTGGATCATCATAGTGCATGGTAGTTGGTACTAGATCATGACAGTGCATGGTCGTTGGTACTGGATCGCAACATATGAGATTTTAGTACCAGATGCATTTGGTACCAGATTTGGACAGTGGAAGTCTTGGTGTGCAGGTACCAGATAGCTGAGCTGGTACAGGAACGTTGGATATCTAGAGGTCAAAGATTTATATATGACAAATTGAAGCATTATTACATGAAATATTTAATTCCTTAACTCTATAAACCACAAAATGCATGAATTAAACATACTTTACCTAATGACCTTATTACTAGCTAATGGTGGCATTCTTGTCATTCACCCAAGCTTAGGTAGGCCAAAAAAGGTATAGGTGAAGAGTATAATAGGGTAATGGGGATGTCAATTCCAGGTCTCAACATGTACCTGGTTATCTTGGATCAGGATTGAAGAAGCGAGTTGTCAGGCCCGTGAGAAATTCTTTGGGTGAGATAATTGCTAGGGATTGATTTCCGTAGGTGCTAAACTGCAGCTACAATGCTCTAAAACTTCTGGTTCGGCCTCTTGCTAAATCCCTGGAAGGGAAGTGGGGTAGCCGATGGATTGTTGAGTAGAGAAGGGGAACACTTCCTTGGGTGGGACAGGCATGTGGGGAATGAGAGTTTGTAGGCAGTTAGTTGAGTGAGCACCTGAGACGGATTCTTTCATGTTGTCCATGAGCCTTAGCCTAGATAGGAATCCCTTTACCCTAGGTGGAGTTCAGTCCCAGCTCGGGGGTGATTCACTGTTGAGAGTGATGAACAGTGTAATCTATGGCTGGGAGGTTCGTGGACAGTCTGTAAGCAGTTGGTGACAATATTTTTTAAAGACAAGTATCAATTGTATGATATATGGATATGTTGTTTTGTTATTTACATGCCCATGTTACAATTTTATCATATATGTGACTATGAATTCTTGTGTGCTTATGGGTAATTTCCTGTAAATGATGCATATCGGTAATTACTATTATTTTAATATAAAAGTCATGTGTTACATAAAGTAATGGTTTGTTTATGTTTAGATGTAAATCTTCCTCGAGCGTGTTGTATGTATATGTTTTAGTTGCATGTAGTCTAAAGAGTAAATTTAGGTGGCATTGCTTAGTTGACTACTGGGTATGCTACTGTATGTTCCGCAGTATGGGAACGAAAGTGTTCCCTAGAGTAGCATGGTCCGGCCTCATGGATGGAAATGTTACCGACTGGCATCAGAGCATGAGTGGTTTCTTTGGAGTGGCATACCTTGGCCTCAGGTTGGTCGAGGGGGTTATTACACATTACAAGAATATGTTATCCTCCTCAAGCTTGTGTAAAAATAAAGAGGTACTCACCAGAAATGGTGGGGAAAAATTGGGAAAGAAATGTGTCTTTGTATTTCTGTCAGTTGTAGTAAATTCTCTCTTGAACATGGCACCCCCCTTCATCATTGTATTTGGGTTGGGAAATCCATTTGTCTCTCGTTTGACCATCAACAAGTCCATATGGTGGGTCCTCCTTGAGTCAATGTTTCCATGAAAACTATCATTTCATTCATATGTTCAAGAGAAGTCTAACCTAAACAAGCCTTCTATCGAGTCGACCATCTGCATTTCTAAATTTTCTACCATGTCGGCCTTCCCTGAGTCAGTTCTGAATCACTTCATACTATGATTTATTTCAAATATGCTACATATTTCATGTCATTGATGGGGGATACATTAAGGCCCTCCTATGATGATTCTTTTCCTGTCGACTTCAACTCATTATCTCGAAACAAGACTTTGAAATCATTTAGTACCTTGGATCCTGCATGCCTCAATGGCAGTTTTTCTCGCTTTCAACAGTGGGTTCACATGTTTGACCCCTAATTGGAATATTCCATCAAGTGTTAGAATTCAACTCATTCATTCAAATTTGTTGGATTGTACTAGAGTACCTTTGGATTCATTGAAATAAATGGTGATTTCCCTCGCACTTGTTAACGATTTTCATTAATGATCGATAATCAAGTGGTTTATACCATGTTTGAATTCAACACATGTAATCACATGGCTAGATTCGTACTTAGATATTATGGAAATGAAGACCCCAGATCTTACCATATTGGTCTAGGTTGTGACAAAGTATTCAAAAGATTTTACTGACACATAGATCCATTGTGTATGTATCGTGGCTATGTCTGAATTTGAATTCTTTAAGCGCATAGATCCACATTGTATTTCTGGTGGCTATGTTGAATCATGATGACATGGATCCAGAGTGTATGTTTAGTGTCCATGAATCAACTTACACTTATGATTAGAGTCACTTGTAGCCTGAGTACGGGAATGCCTACATCAGAATATGGTATATTATTATGCAGATGCTTGATTGTTTTGTAGGTTCCCAATCGATGCGCTCCTTGATTACGACACACACATTCTACAATGTATTTCAGCTGTCACAAGTTCCAAATTCATACTTTGGGGGGGATTTTGTTACACATTATTTTGGTCACCCCAGTGATAAAATGATGACATGTGCATAAATCACTTACATGTTCCTTGGAATCATTAAAAGCGACTTTTTCCATGAGAAAAGTGGTTTTCCTTTTTCATTCTTAAAAACTATGGAAAAGAAGATCGTTGCACCTTGCTCTATACTTGGCGTGTGACGATGCTTGATCGTCGCACACTGCACCAAAGATGGATTGCGACATTGTTGCATGCTTCCTGTGCATAGGGTGCGACAAAGCTTAAACAGAGGAAAATTCAAAATTCACGAATGTTCTAGAAGGGAAACTTCAGAAGATGAGGTTTCCTCTGATTGGTTTGGATCTTACTTGCTTCTCTGATTTAGTGGGATCATCATAATCTACTTATCCATATCTCTTTCACCCTATATAAAGAGGGATCTCTTATGGGAAAGGATAAGGTTTGCAAAGGCTTTCATATGTATGAATAGTTCTTCTATAGATTATACTTGAGATAGCTTTGCTTTAGCCCTCTAAGTCAGATTGTGGATCTTCTTCATTAATGTATTTGGAGAAAAGGTGTGTGTATTGGAGAAAAGAGACATTGAAAGGGACCTTGCAACATCAAGGCATGGGTTGTATTCTCCACTTTCCATTTAATATAATGCATCAATAAATTGCTTCCCTATAAAGGTGTCTTGACTTTTATTGTATAACTCCTTGATCTTATACATGGAATTCATTGGAATATATATGTGTGTTCTCTCTCTTTGTTGGTTTTTGCTTCTTAAATAGGTTCACCATCCTGCAAATACAAATATGGAGTGACAAAGACGACACTAGCAAGGATCAATCATCATTTAAAAGGTATGTCATTTGTCCTCTCTAAACTAGTTTATATGACAATAAATTCTAAGGTGAAGTGTGTATTTTGTCTTATTTTGTTATAGCTTCCTGTGGAAGTTAGGGAGATTATTTTGTGTCCACACTTACCGATTTTTCCGATAAAAATGTCATCTCTACTTATTCAATCTTAATAAATATATGATATTTATTCTTCTTTATATAGTTTGTGTTTTTATAACTATTATATATATTTATAAATAAGTAATTGAAATACATATATGTTATTCAGTTAATTTAAGTAATCCGAGAAAGTGTGACAATTATTAAAAACTTAAAGACACTGATTCACTCCCCCCATGTCAGTGTCAGTGTGTGTTTCAACAACTGGTATTAGAGGCAAGTTTTCTTCAAGCAAAATAGTCTAATCACTAGAAGGAAGATCCTCCAAAACAGACAAATGGGTGGATAAGTGGCTCTCTCCACAAATGAAGATCTCTTATTTGACAGGACAAACTACTCTTTATGGAGGGAAAGAATGAAATTTTATCTAAATTCAATAGGATATGGTGTTTGGGAATCATTCGTATGTAAGCCTTGGTACTTAACTACCTCAAATAACAAATCCAATATTGCAAAAGAAGCAAAGAGAAACAATTCAATGGAATTAAAAGCAATCCAAAATGTATTGTCATACCAAGTCTAAGAAAATAAGGGACACTACACCTATGCTAAAGTATTATGGCTCCAGCTTGAGAGTTTTTTTCAGATTAAAGTACAAAACACACAAAAAGACAACTACATCAAGGAATTGATGCACACCTCAGTCATCAATAAAGAATACAACTCCATCAAGGAATTGATGCAATCCCTAGTCATCAATAAAGAATACAAATCCATCAAGGAATTGATGTGATCCCCAATCATCAATGAAGAAGATAACTCAATCGAGGAATTGATGCATGCCTCAGTAATCACTGAAGAAATACTATTGAATCTTAAGACTGATGTTATAGCTACATTAGAAGATATTTGTATGGAATCAAGAAATGGTTTATATATTAAAGTTCGTAGGGAGGATCTTGACCATATTGAATACACAATTATGTGCACTCTAGAAGATTTGGATAAACCTCAAAAGAAATATATGTTTCTACAACAACATTTATATCAATCTGATATAAATAACCATAAAGAGCATGAAAACAAAATTCAGCTAGAAGACAAAGAAGAAGAGATCAAAAGATTGAAGACTAAATTTGTTGATCTAACAAAAGAAGTGAAAGATTTGAAGACATGTGACAAGACCAATAAATGCACAAAATTCTTAGAAGAAACAAAAGAAATGGTCATCAATTTAAAGAATCAACTTGAAGAAGCTAAGGAAATTGAAGAAGCCTTGACGATCCGGCTGACTAAAAAGGAAGAATCATGTCACATATTGGAATTGGAAGTTGTCAACCTCAAAAATAAGAATGAAAATACAAATGCAACTTTCAAATTCCATAATAACTCAACTATCCTGGATAGGATCTGGAATATTCAAAGACCAACCAATGAAAAAACTGGTATTGGGTACAATAATAAAGAAGAAAGTTGCAAGTGGACCCCCATTCACAAACATGAGGAAGGCTCATCCTCCTCAAAGGGAAAAAGTGTAGTCATAGACCAAATACAAGCCCAAAAATCTATTAAGAAAGGAAGCTATAAAATTCAAAACCAAGAAGCATATCAAAAGGAAGACTTCTCATGTCAAAACAGAATTGAGTAAAACATCTTCAATGGTTATTGTTTTTCCTGTCATAACTTTGGTCATAAATCATTGGAATGCAAGAGTCTTGAAAGGAAAAATTCAGGAAGGTCCAATAACTTAATGAGATGTTGGATATGCAATTTTGTTTTGAACAAAAAAATGTTTTTCATAAATGAGATGCTGCAAATGTGATAGGTTTGGCCACAACTTCCAAAGACTGCAGGAAATCAAGAAGCCAACCCATGACCAATAATCCATACAATTCAGGAAGAAAATATAATGAATTTTGGAAGAAAAAAGGAGATGACAAATCTCAAAGGATAAATTTAGAAAGGAAAGGTCCAACAAGCATAGTACCTCATGGAAATATTTGGAGAAAGAAATCAGAACAAAGCTACAAAGATTCAGAAAAGACAAAGCTCCAAGAGAATTAAAATGTTTTTCTTCCTACCATGCCTCTCTTAGATGCATAAAAGGATCCAAAACACTTCTTGAAGAATTCATAAAAGAAAAAAAAATGGGGTATCTCGATGAGGAATGAAAAATCACATCAAATGAAGAATTTGAAAGCAATAGAGGAGTTGAAAATATATGAAGATAGAGCATGAAAATGGAAAATCGATTAACGACAAAGAGAAACAATATCTCTTGGTATCAAAGAACTGAAATTGGTAACATACCTTAACAATTGGTTGCAGAATGGAAATTAAATGAATTGGTATCGATCAATTAGTAATGATCAATTGGTATCACTGTCAATGATCGATTGGTATTCCTATGAAAGGTCATAATATCAAGAAGAATAGAGAGGTAGATCAAGACGATTGATAAGATTCACACCCTTGTCCTTTATGAAAAAAGAGGAAGATAGTAAAACCCTATGAAATAGTAAAAACTTAGGGGAGTATTTAATTTGGTCATCAAATGAGGAAGTCATTGGATTAAGATTAAAATACTTGATCACTACACAAATTGGTATCAAAGAAGACTACCTATTTGAACATAAAATCCCAAGAGATTGAGATAGCAATTGGAACATTCACGGGGGTAGAGAAGCAGTAAGATTTTCACTCTTTATCATTGATTTCAAAGGGGGAGAGAAGTAGTAAAACAAATTTGGTATAGTAAAAAAAAACTCAATTCCCCAATTTGAAGATGATATCAGTGATACGGGGAAAAAAGTTACAAACTCATTTGTTTTAAAGATATGTTGCCCTCAATTCAAAAGGAGGATATTTTTGGCATTATTGATTGTGTGTTTTCATTGATGGAAACATGAATCAAACATGGATAGACAAGAAATAATAAGGATATTCTTAATGAGTGGTATCGAAGGATAAACTATAAGTCATGAAAACACATAATTTAAGTTTTGTTGAATACAGAGGAAGCCCAAAGAAATGCTCAATAAAAATAGATAGTACAGAGGAACAATTGTTTGAAGTTGTTATAAAGATGGATAAATATGAAGGAGTTCACTGGTGTGAACCTGAGCAAGAATGAGAATGTTGAGGATGTTGAAGATACAAGTCAAACAGTGAATTGGATTGGATATATTTCTACTGATGGAATATTACATTGGGTTACATAGGAGTAAAAAGAAGTAATGAATAAATACAAGTGATCTAGATCAAAGTAATGAAGGGATATAGAGATAAGTGAGGCCTGGAATGCCCGATTGAAGACAAGGGAATGAATAAATATCGTGATAAATTGTTGAAGAAGAGTTCTACAAAATATGGATACAAAACCTAAACACAACAAATGTCCAATCAATATTGAATAAGGAACGACCGTTAGATCGAGGAGAAGTCCAGAATCATGGGGTGTAGAGTTAGAACAACATTAACCATTGGATCACGAAGAGTTTGAATAAGGATTGTCAAATCTCATGGTAGAAGGCGGAAAAAATTCAACCATCTGTTCAATCCTCGATTAAAACATCATCGTAGATTTAATGGTGGTGAAAAATGATGTGATTTAGATCCAACCATATGACTACAGGTCAGATCAATGGTAGACAAATATTTCGCATAACAAAGGTGAGAATATTTTAACATGGGGAAGACCCACCAAAATATTTTGGGTCATCGATCAAAAAACCACATGTTGGTTAGATGTTTATTTGGGGGTCCACGACATTGAGATACGAGCCAAGAACCCAGCCTCCGAAATGACGAGGACCATCCATCCAATGAATGATTAAGTTTAAACCGCCGATTAAGTCAGGATAGACATTTCTAGCACTCGATTCTGTAGCTTTGGGTTACGATTTTGGTTATGTGGGAAGCACAAGTGATTAGGGATAAGGCCACAAGATAAGGGCATAGTAGTTGATCATATGGAACCTAATGAGTGCCTGGATGAAGTTAGCATAGTTTGAACAATAAGAACTTCTGTAGAAGCACTTGGTTACAGTTTGCGTCCATATGAAGACAAGGACCTAGTGAAAGGAATTTGATGACCTGAATACACGAATCAACGATAAAGGCTAGATATAGTCTATAATGGAGGTCGAAGAAAACAGAGGATGGAATCAAAGGAATTGTAGAGGAAGCTAATTCACAGTTCCATCATCTATAGAGAAGGATCAAGAAGGAATTCATACGAATTGGTTGATGATCGAAATAAGGATTTGATCCATAAATGTGATCAAATGGAAGAGGGGTTGATATAGAAAAAAATGGCAGATGTGAAAGCTACAATATGATAAATTGAATTAAATATTAATGGGGAATATTAATATAAATGTAAATATTAATGGAGAATATTAATATTAATATATGGAGATTAAATATTAATGGATAATATTAATATAAAGGTTAATATTAATGGAGAATATTAATATTAATATGTGGAGTATAAATACAAAAGAGGAAAAAGTTAAATGGAAACATATTTTTATGTAAAATTAAATATGTAAGTAAAATAATGAAAAATGTAACTTTATGTAAAAACTAAATCAAAATAAAAAATAAAGTTAAAGTTACATGAAAAGTAGTATTAAAAGATAAAAAGAAAAAAAAATGAATTCACGTAAAAAGTCAAAACGTTAAATGGTATTTTCCCTTGGTTTAAAAACCCAACAAAAAATCAGTAGAAATTGATTCAAATGAGGCTAAAAATGTCCCAACTAAAAAACATCTGAACCTCAAGACAAAAGGGACTTAGCAAAAAAAACTGTAGCAAATGTAGATAAAACTGTTTTAGAGACAACAACAAAAAATCAGCAGAATTCTGTTCTTTCCACACGGAAAAATGTCCCACCTTTTTTATTGACTTTTGAGATTTTTAATAGGAATGTACATGATTGTATGGTTGACTCCGATGCATCATCAAATGTGATGCCTCTATCTGTATGCCAAAAAATTAAGGCAAAAGTAAAACCTTATAATCTTAAAAATATTTAGCTAGATCAAGCGAACATTAAAGTAATGGGTGAGCTTAAGAACATATTGATTAGATTATCATTCAATCCTAAATTTCATCAGTTTATTAATATTATCATTTTTGATATTCCTGAAGTGTATGGTCTATTTTTAAGCAGAGATTGGTCATAACAGTTGCACGGTTACTTTTCTATGGATTGGTCTCACTTGTGGTTGCCTGAAAATGGACATCCCAACAAAATCAGGATAAACAGATAACGTTATCTTAAGCATACCGTGACAGATATGAACGATACAAATGAGCCTTTCGTTACATCTATAAATTCATTTCAAACACAGGGAATGGATACTATTTTTGGTAATTTCATGACTGAAATCTCTTCTATCACTGATCTAGGGAAGAAATATGAAGTTACAACCTATACTCAAACACCAGCTTTGTCGAATATGCCAAATACTGCTAATGATGCATAGATCTAGTCTTTATATTTTGATGGATCTAAATTCCAAGAGGGAGCAGGTGTTGGTTGTGTACTCATTGATCCTATAGGTAATAAAAAATTTATTTCTTTTCGATTAGAGTTTGAATGCACTAACAACACGGCCAAGTACAAAGCGCTTCTGCAAGGACTTAGGAAAGCATTGGATATGGACGTGCGAAATTTGATAATATTTGGTGATTCAGAAATCATGGTCAAGCAGGTAAGAAATACCATACATTGCTTATCACCACATCTAAAAAGTTACCAAACTGAGGTATGGAGTTTGATGCATAAATTTTCAGTAAATTTAATATAAATTATATTCCTAGGATGAGTAATTTGGAAGTTGATCTACAAGCCAATGTTGCTTCTAAATTGTTTCCTTCTTAAGGTATTTCCCTTAATGTGTTTTCCATCGAATTGTTGTTCAGGCCATCGATTCTGAAAAACATCACGAATTGGAGAGTATTTGATGACGACCAGTAGATCATCAACTTTTTTCATATGGAGGACACCTTCCAAGATGCAGTCATTGATGAAGGTACTCATGACGAGAATCTATGAAAATTCATGGTAATATCTGATCCTCGATTTCCTGAATCAACATCCAAGTTGGTAAACTCTATCCCCAGATCTATTGTGAGATTAGAGAAATTTTATGATTTGCATGATAAGTTTAGAGGGATACTCAACTGCAAAACTAACGGTTCCTCTTTGATCTATGAAACTATTAATTTAGAAACAAAATATAATCCTGAAAATATTAATCTAGGAAAGGGATGTTCCGAGCAAGAAAGATATGCCTTTATAAAATTATTTAAAGAATATAAAGATGTATTCGCCTGTACATATGATTACCTTAAAACTTTCGATCCAAACATCATACAACATATAATCCCTATGAAACCCTAGACTCAGCCTTTTCAACAGAAATTGAGGAAGATGCATCCTAAATTGGAACCTACTATTAAAAAGGAATTAAACAAATTACTATCTGCAAAGATAATTTTCTTGGTTAGGCACACTCAATGGGTGCCTAATTTATTCCATGTAAGGAAGAAAAATGGTGAAATTCGACTCTGTGTCGACTTTCAAAACTTAAATCGAGCGTATGATAAAGACAACTACCTTGTTCCTCCAATGAAACAAGTTCTACAACAGGTCTCTGGTTCCAAAAGACTATCATTACTAGATGGTTTTAGGGTTACAACTAGATCCTTATGTCTCCTTCGGACCAGCTTAAAACCACCTTTCGTACCCCATGGGGCACTTATGCCTACAAGAAAAATCCTTTGGGACTGATAAACGTCGGTGCCACTTTCCAAAGAGAAATGGACATTGATTTATGTGGCCTCAATAACCAGTCATTCATGCTCTACCTTGATGATGTCACCGGTTTCTCTAAAAACAAGAAATATCACTTGTCTCACCATAGGGTTGTCCTGGAACGATGTTGCAAGTTTAGCATATCTCTCAACCCTAAGAAATCGATCTTTGCAGTAGAGAAAGGAAAACTGCTTGGGTTTATAGTATCTAAGGATGGAATTATTATTGACCCTGAAAGAACCCAAGCTATTTCTAAACTTCCCCCTCCTTCTTCCAAAAAGACCATGCAATCTTTTTTAGGCAAGATTAATTTCGTAAGAAGATTTGTCCCGAGTTTCTCAGAAATGGTTAGACCGTTACAAAATTTAATTAAAAAATATATTTTGTACCATTGGGGACCACAATAAAGTCAGGCTTTCGATTCAATTAGAAAAGCGATAATAGAATCCCCTTCCTTGAGAAGTCCCGATTTTTCTCAAGATTTCACTATTTACACTTTTGCATCTCATCGATCTTATGTTGTTGTACTTACACAGAAAAATGTTGAAAGAAATGAGATACCGATTGCCTTCATGAGCTCAAATTTTAAAGGAGCAGAACTTAATTACCTAGCAGTAGATCAGCAAGCATATGTTGTTTTCAAAGTAGTAAAACACTTCTGGTCTTACCTGTTGAAATCCAAAACCAAAGTTATTATTCCTTACCCTGCTGTGAGAAACATGTTAGTACAAAAAGAGTTGGGTGAGAAAAGGGAAAATTGGATGACTTCACTACAGGAATATGACCTTGACATAACTCCTACACAAATTGTTAGAGGTCAAGGCCTGTGTAAACTAGTAGTTGATTTAGTTGAAGAATAAGAAATCCAAATAAACACCTCAACTGTAAATCAACATAACTAAAAACAGATCAATTGTGCACAAGTTACACCCATTCGTGGTATGAGAACATTAAATTTTATTTAACACATGGATCTTCTCCCCGCAATAATTATCCTAAAAATAGAAGAGCACTTAGGCTCAAATATGGATCTTTCTAGTTAATAAACGATGTATTGTTTCGAAATAACTTTGATGGTGTTTTTCTGCGTTGTTTAGAAAAGGAAGAGTCTAAAAGAGTGTTGGTAGAACTTCATGCAGGTGAATCCGGTCGTCACTTCGATGGAGATACCACTTCCCACGAAGTGCTGAGGGATGGATAATATTGGACTACCTTGTTTAAATATGCCCATACGTTGTCCCGCAAATGTATAATCTGCCAAAAGGCTGCAGGATGGGTGAAAAGGGAAACTTTCCCTTTGCAACCTATTATTGTAGATGCACATTTTCAGCAATGGGGCCTAGACATCATAGGACCAATTAATCCCTCTTCTTTGCAGCAGCACAAGTATATCCTTACAACAATAGACTATTTTACAATATGGTCTGAAGTTGTACCTATGAAAGTGGTCAACACCAATCAGGCAGTGTCTTTTCTGAACTCCCATATCATCGCTCGATTCGGTATTCTTGAATGTCTAGTTTTTTATAACGCTTATTATTTTTTGTCCATCGATATGAATGTTTTATCTCTGGAAAAAGGAATTAAACTAAAGTATTATGTCATCTACTACCCTCAAGTGAATGGTATATCAGAATCAACAAACAAGAATTTAATCAAAATTATCAAAAGGACAGTTTCACAAAACTACAAGAATTGGCACAATGCACTGTATAATGCACTCTGGGTTGATAGGGTAACTCCAAAATATTATGTTGGTAACTCCCCTTTATTCCTTGTTTATGGAAGATAATCCATTCTCCCCCCGCATGTATTACTTCCTTCTCTATAGTTATTGCAGAAAGTCCAAGAAGAAGAGTGTCATCCTCTAGAAAATTGGATAAATGCTTTGTTAAAACAAGAAGAGGTGAGAACACAAGCTAAACAGAAATTGGATCAACACCAACAAATTGTGAAGAGTTGGTTCGATGCAAATTCTTCTTTTGATATGAATTTTGATGTTGGATATTTTGTTCTTAAGTGGGACAAATCCCACGAGGGTAAGGGGGAACACACCAAGTTCCAAAACCTATGACTGGGACCATTTGTAATTTCTGAAAAATTGGGTCCTAGCTCTTTATGTCTGCATAATTTGGAGGGACATCTAGACACTTTCCCAATGAATGACCAGGCTCTCAAGAGGAATTTCACCTCATGATTTCTATTCCACCCTTTTGTAAATATTTTTTATTTTTTCTTTTCTTTTTTTATTTTGGTTCTTTTCATTTTGCTTGATTTTGATTTATTTTCTAAATAATTATGTCTGAGTCACCATTTCATTTTTGGAAGGGAATCAAAATTCTCATTCATTAGAAGAATTTAATAAATTCCCAAGCACCTGAGCAATAAGTGTTAAAACTCAGATCATCAGAAGTAAGTTTTTGTTCAAATCAGTGTTTCTGGTTTCTCACTAAAATTATAAGAAGACACGATTATCATTA
Organism: Picea sitchensis; assembly: GCA_010110895.2. Classification (NCBI taxonomy): domain Eukaryota; kingdom Viridiplantae; phylum Streptophyta; class Pinopsida; order Pinales; family Pinaceae; genus Picea; species Picea sitchensis. Next base: position 21,482 of record SNQJ01S0078431.1, read on the forward strand.
ACAAACTTCTAAGGTTGTTCCTGTTTTAAGGAAAACAACTCAATTGTACCTTCCCATCCTCAATATGGTTTCTTAACAGAAATCTAAGTGTCCAAATCATGATGAAGGTGATCAAAACAGAAGAATAATTTGTAAATGATCGAAATTTTCATTCTGAACTATTGAGATTTTCAGTATCACCCCGCCCTCTTGAATATCATGAAGTTCTGGAAATTATAAACAAATTCTAGAGGGTTGAAAGAACTATAATGTGTGGGAAGTGTTTGTAAACTCATTGAGACACTGAACAGGTCTTATGGCAGTGGGTAAATGCATGCATGATACCAAGGAAACTTCGCTAGGGTACTAAATAGGCCTGCTGGTAGAAAAGCAATGTCGGGTTTAAGAAGATCCTCAGGTATGTCTTTTAATTTGATCAAGTGGGAATATGTTTTTGTCATGAATGGATGACTCTTGGATAGGATAGAGGTATCAGAGTGGGTTAAATGGAATCCCTGTTGAGGCTATGGATGCCTGCTAGAAGCAATGGCCCTGTCAACAGTATCGAAGTCAATTGCTTAAACATTGCTACGCTCATAATCTAAATTAGATGTTAGATTACACTTTTTAGACAAAAATACATATGATGCTAAACTGCGTTATTTCTGAGTTATGATCGGAATGCTTCACTGTTACACCTCAAAATTACTCACTTCGATAGTGTTGCAAGTGTCGTCATTATGAGTGTTGTAAGTGTCACATCTTGTCCGCAAGTGTCGCATCTTGACTATAAGTGTTTCAAGTGTCAAAAAACATCATACTGCCATCTTGCATATGTCTTGCCTCTAACTACACCATGAAGACACTTAAGACACCTCAAAGGATGGTTTGGAAGAAGAGAAATCACTTGAAATGAAGTACAAGCCCTTTGCCATGGAAAATAAACTCAAAAATGGAATTTTGGAGAGGAGCTCTCCCCTACCCACTGTCAGGGAGTGCTGGTGCTCCCTGAGCCTCTTTGGGGGAGTGCTTGAGCACCCTGTGCACCCTTTTGGGGGAGCACTACCCTTTTTTTGGCAAATTCTGGGTTTGTTGAGGCAAATAAGGGAAGAATCCCTCAATTCCTTAAGGTATTTGGATTCAAATAGATGGTCAAGGCATGATATTAGGGAAGATCCTCAACTGAAGGAGAGGAATCCTCAACTTATCCCAATGATCTCTCAAGTGGTTGGACCTCTCCAAAGTTATATAAGGAGGCCTTCTCATGGTGAAAGGTACAGTGGAGATTGGGAATTACATCAAACTTATGATCTCATGAGTGAGATGCCATCAAAGAAATCCGTGGAGATTACTTGAGCAAAGGGGTTGGACAAGGAGAATTGGAAGAAGTTGGTGCACCTTCATTCAAAGGATTGTAAGTACTTCTACTTGTTCTCATTAATATAATCAATGCTTGGCTTGTTTCTTTCAAACTTGTGCTTGTTTCATATGATTTTGTCTACAATAGATGTATCTATTATTGAGCTAATCTCAATAGAGTAGGAAGTCCATTGTGTCTTTGTTTGTCCTATAGGATCTTTGTTTGTCCTATAGGATCTATCAGGGAGCTCAGGATCAAAGCTCAGCCAGGACTTTGCAAGGACAAACATCACTAATAAGGTACATATCTTTTTCCTTCTCTTTCATTCATTAGCTTGATTAGATCTAAAAGGAAGTTAGTTTCCATGTTAAGCACTTTTCTGTCTCAGCCTTAGGAGTCTAGAGGCCAAGAGGGAATCCACTTGTCCACAAGGGGATTCACCTTCAACATTGACATGTTGTTAACTGTTTCTAAAAATTTATTTCATCTGTGTTTCTGACATAAATTTTCAAGTGATGCAGAGATAACTGCTTCGCCCAGTATGTTTCCATTGTTGGAAACCACCAATTTTTTCAATTTTGTATCATAATCGAAGTCACCACAAAAAATTATATATTTATGTAGCTGCCACCACCTTTCATTTATAAACACTTAAGATTCTGAACTTCGAGACAATCATTGGGATTAACTTATCTTATTGAGTTTTTCGTTTGAATTTTCATTTGTTTTTGTTTTTAAATTCATGGTTGTAAGCATGAATTTAAATAAAAACTTGGTTTGGGGTTTATATCTTCTACGTAAGAAATCTTACTTTGAAGACACCCATATATTGTTAAATTTCAATTTTTATGAACTTATTGATCGATTCACTATCATGATTTTTATGTATTATGGGTATCGTGACTTAATTGGCTCTATGGTTAATCGTTGGTTTTAATTTGTGAAATGTTTGAATGCACAAAACAATGGTTTAACATTTGATATGGGTCTCATGATATCAACATTCATATTAGCACTCATGTCTCTTGGTACAAGCATGTTGTACCCGTGATTTCAATCCACCTTGTTGTCCTTAGCATTAATGAGATCATTCATTATGCAATTTGGGGTTTGGTACTGTTGAATGGTTTGGTATTCATCGTGGGTAATGTATCATAACTCTACAACCCCTCTAGTTTTTCATTTTCACCAACTCAGTTTTCAAAGTTATGACAGTCCCCAAACTTTGTAGTTTTCGTGCCATTACATCCCGCACAAACCTCTCTC
>SNQJ01S0078431.1:27328-37402 GCA_010110895.2 Picea sitchensis
TCATCTTTTAAATCCATGATTCTACACTAGTCTTGATATTTCGTAAGGAAGGCTTGTTTCATTTCATCCCAAGAATTTGTATTTCCTCCTCCTAATCCCATAAACCATCGTAAATCTTCTCCTTTCAAAGTAGAAGGAAATAACTTCATTTTATGGGGTTCATAGGTGTAGTCATAACCTCTACATAGGAAATCAAACTCAAATAAGAATGTGTTAGGGTCCTTTGAGATCAATCTATTGAAGGTTGGAAGATTCTTTAGTGGAATGGATTTCATTGGGGCATTAGCAACCATATCAAATATAGGATATTCCAAAGTGGAATTCTGGGGTTGCGGTGGATTTTGTTGTGCCATTTGGTCGAAGATATGCCAATAGTATTCAGGTATTTCTTGGTGTGGGTGTTATATTAGGTGTGGTTGATTACTCCATCCTCTAGGAGATTTAATCGCGCTTCCTCTATCTGGGATTTTAGGTGTACCTTTTCCTATTAGATTCATAGGAGAACCAGGTTCAGGTGGTGGTGGGTTTGCCTCAACAATTCCACTGGTTTCCCCTTCTCCTTCTTTCAAATTACAACAATATCCCTCATCTAAAGGAATGAGAGGAGGATTATGTGTATTTTGGAAAATTTGTTCAGTCCCTTCAGTTCCACTATGAACCTTAGCATGAGCTAGAGTTGGTGAATTTGCTTCTTGAGGGATTTGGGTGGATCTTTTTCGAGGTCCAACCAAGGCTTGAGATTCAAATTTTTGGATAATTTTGTCTATCAAAGTGCTCCTTCCAGGGGGCACCTGGCCCTAGGATTTTGTAGTTTTTGGTGGGGGTTTTAATTTTTCAAGTTCTTTCTTCTTAGTCATACACACTCACACAAAATTCTATGCACCTATATAACCTCTATGCATCAGCATAAGGTAGGTGTTGGCACAAGAGTTTTACTTGTTGCCTACGTAGGTTCTTACCTTCCGTTTTCAATACCTCATCCTCCAGAGACACAACCTATTCTATCTTTGACATTTTCCCTGGCAGTGAAACAAAAATGTTGGGCTCTAAAGATGTCCTAAAAACAGCCTTAGTATGACATTAATTTATCAACCAAGGATTCATATTCTCTTTCAAGAATGCCCACATAGTATATGCAGATAGTTGTAGAGTTTTCAAGTCATGTAGATAATTCAATTAAAGAAAATTTGAGTCTATCTAAACTACTATAATAATCAAGATCTTCACTCATTCATTAAAAAATCTGAAACTGATAACTCACTCAATAGAATTGTAATCTGATCCATAACACACTGTGAATCAAAGACACTAATTAATTTTATGAATTCATCTAGCTAAGAAACAATATTTTAATCTATGAGAACACTTAATGAATCAATCTATAAATGATCATTTAACCTGCTGGAAAAAAACAACGAACTACTGTAAAATCAAGAAGGAACAACAAATGTGAATTTAAGCAAAAGGAACAACAAATGTGAATTTGATGAAAAGGAACAGTAAATGCGAAAATGAAAGGAATTCTTAAACTAACAGTAATTGGAAATGGAATAGAAATCGACAATCTTCAATTGAAACATCTATCTTCTGCAAATGAACAACATAACCATCTCATAAAAGAATAAACACACTCACGAATTTATCTTAACTATTGCAAAGAGATTTAAATCCCGAAACTGAAATAGAATTGATATGATTACAAATGAGAGAGTAACTCCTTTCGACTGGGCCCACGATATTCAGAAGATACTGCTGCTAAAAACTCAGTACGAAAGATGATCAAAGCACTCAAGGCTTTCATTAATTCCATAATTGGTAAATCATTTACAATGGATTGGTGTACAGAGTGTCAACAATTCAGAGATCTGAATGCTTGGATAAATTTCTTGGGATCTCCCTCTATTGTTCATCATTCTCCATATATTACAATGACATGAGTAAATTAAGTTATCCTAAGGATCGAGAGATCCTCAAGATTGCTTTTACTATTTATAAATATTACAAAATAAAGAGTCAATCTCCTTCTAAACCACTTTATGCATGATTCCTTCGATTTTCAATAGCTTATGTGTCTTTAGTATTTCTATAATTATCTCGAGGTAACAACAATTGTCCATTTCCTACAATAAAATCAAACAATTCAAACTGAAATTCAGAAATTATCTAATATCACTCAATAACATTTTTAGAAGACTTTTTAATCATTTTGTTTCCTAATTACTCCTAGTTAATAGAAAATTCAATCAATAATGTATCATAGACCATGGTAATAAGGAGGATATTTGTACCTTTTCTCAACTCAACAAACTTCTCGTCCCATGTTAGATACAGGTCATCCACATATAACAGTAATATCACTAGACCACTGTCCATAACCTTTTAGTAAAGGTTGGAATGTGATTTACTCTTGGTAAAGCCCAAGCTCATCAGGAAACTATCAATTATGTCATACCATGCCCTGGGTGCCTACTTAGGCCTGTATAAATCCTTCTTGAATTAGCAGACATGAGACTCCTTCTCATGTAACTTTTGGCAGGTCTATGTACATTTCTTATGGATACCGGATCAAGTGTCTCATCATAATATTCTCCCTCTTTCTAGGAGAATATTCTAGCCAAAAATCAATATTTGTACATCTCTATATTGTTATTTGCAACATGATTGATCTTGTAGATCAAGTCGGAAGTCACCTATGACTTCCCTTATGGTCTTGGAACCAAGGAGAAGATCCATATACCAGTCCTTCTGACTAGCTTCCTCCTCTGTCGTTGTAGCAAAGTCTACTAAAACAAGGGAATCCTACTAGGAGATCTCACATCTCCTATAAGTCTTTGAATCTATGATTTAGCTTCCTAAACCCATGGAATTTGTTTGTTGGTCCTCGAAGGCATACCTCTCTTCCATGTGAATATTTGGAGAAATGTTTTCTGAATGAAAGTCTCTAATTCATTGACTCTCTCTGAGATCGGGCTCACTCTAAGTCTCCATGGTCCCTTTGAATATTGACTCCCTCTAAATCTATATAATCTCTGGACCCATATGCTCCCTCTGTATGTGATGATCTACTTTGAATTCTATTCTCCTATGAATGATCCTGGGGAAGTTTCTCCTCCCTACTAGATCGTGAGGGATTACTCCCTTTAAAATCTAGCTCCTTCTGAGCTGGTACTTGGTGGGGTCTCCTGTGTCACCATTGGTGGATCCATCTCCCTCCTCATGATATTTCTTATCTATTCCACATATATGTATCCATTTTGCATACTGCAAAGTATCACAAGACCATTCTGGTCTCTTCCTGGTCACTACAACGATTTTGGGTAGGCCCTTCTATATCTACTAACTCTTACTGATGATATGAAGAGTGATCAACTAAACTAGAGGGATCTGTTTGGTCATCTTTGGAGCCTTCTACTCCTTACAATCAATCTCAATATGAGATACTTTGTATCTCGCGAAAGTATCCTTCTTGCTAGAAGGTTTTAAATTCATCCTCTTTTTCTTCGACAAATGGATGTATACAACCATGTATACAACTTCTTATTTGAATAGTATTCTCTATGTCTCAAACTAGATACCATCTAATACGTTTCCTCCTGCAACCGTCACTATAGCTCCCCTCAAAGTTATCACCAGAGCCAAAATAAAAATACAATAATAAGAAATAGGAACAACACTCTTCCAATGTTGTGACCAATCATTCCTCTATGGTAACCTTCCCAGAACAAGAAACAAGAAAAAAAATATATCCATGGTAACTTCCATGGAATTTACAAGATAACTTGCCCGAGACAAGAGTAATAAGAGCATAAGTATTTCCAATATAATATAATTCATAAGAACATATCTAAGGTAACAAGAATAAAATACAATTTCATGGTAATCATCATAGCATTACCTAGGTGACCTGCCTAGAATCAGAACAAGAGATATCTCCTAGAGGATATGTCAGTTCATCTTGCAAACAAGTACAATAAAAATTTGTATCAATAGTATTCACATGCTACCAATTATTCATTGTATATAGCAGTAATAAGACCTTTCAAAGATTGTTTTCACTACTATAGTGTTTACCTGTAATGTAGCAATTATCAAACTTGATATGTGAAAATTGGAGACTTATCAATTTAATCAATCAAACCTAGAACCTGGAGCCTTATCTTTAAGAATTAGTGTTGTTTCTTTTCTTCCAAGTATCCTTCACTCAAGATGACAAGTATTCTCTCCAAAATGTCCCTTATACTAAGACAATATGCTTTCTTGATAGAAATCTAAGTTAGAGAAAATTATGCAATTAAACTCTAAAATATTAACCTCAATCAATCTAATACTTTGACTAAGGTCATCTTATAACTTTAACTTTGACCAGAAATAATCATAACTTTAATAGATCAAAATGAAACCTAGATGTTCATAAGATCACAATAAATCCATAACAGTTAGAGGCATATAAAAACAATCAAACGTGGACTGTGTTGTTCCTGTGAATGCATTGGATCTGAGATCCCTATGTATCTACGATTTTTGTTTGGACAAAATATCCCTTTCTTCTGCAAACATCCTCAAGACATTGATACAATTTAATCATATACAAGTACATACCTCCAACAGGGGTGGTAAACATCAGAAAGCAATGATGAATCCTAAAACTTCAAAGTGATCCAACTTTCAATATGAAGGTAGCTAGATATTTCCTAGGGTAAGGTGCACTAGGACACCAAAACATTATGCCCAATGTTTCATAGAAACTTCACTAGTCCAGAGGAACTGTAACTGGTACTGCAACTGGTGTTGCAACTAGCACTATCTCGTCTCCCTCTGGATATTCAATTGTTTCTTCAATGAAGCCTACTATGCCAAGGTGACCTCCTTTCTCCAATAATCAACTTCAACTAGGTCTTTAAATGCCATACGCCTTGACCTAGGGTTTTATGAGAAAACCCTAATTTCTCAACTTTAGAAAATTGCAGAAATAATCTGGGGAAAATATGCACCCTACTTAGGTGACCTTCTTTATGGGTTTAGTAAGCTCAATGATATTGACAATGGAGGAAACTGAGGATATTCCTTCCATCAATTAGATTATTATGAAGGAAACCAATGCTGACACCATGTTAAGTTTTTGGTATGATTGTTTAACCATAAACCATGTCACATCATTGTCACCCAACCATAGGAATTCACATAATCCAACCTCGAGCATAATAACCTTTTCTTAGATAGAATGATTCTGGAAAGTTGAAACTAGAACCAATAGATAAACCCTAACTAAAAAACATCATTTCTGCAACAAAAACACAATACCAAGAAAATGTACCTCTACTAATGGAAGCGTACCTTTACCAAGAGAAGCGCACAAGAGAGATACCAGAAAGACTGAGAATACTCCATGACAACTGCTACACTACTATCTCAAGAATTACACCTCCTTCTGTTGCAGCTACAACTCCTTAGACTTGTGCACTAGCTGAGTGAGTGAGTGAGAGTGTCCAAATGAGCTAAGGTGCCTCCTTATTTATACTAGCCCATCCAAGTGACTTTTCCAAGTGGAGTTGACTTATATTTCTGGGGTTTTATACTTCTTGATTATTATTCTCCTTGGTCCAACTTCTCTTATAGGTTAATTCCACATCTATTTAACAATTCTCTTGCTTCCATAATATTCTACTCTAAGTACAAGGGTTATACTGGAGGTTAATACCTCTCACAGATACCAAAACATCAACAAAAGAATGGTCCATGTAGCCCATGGCATGGATTTCAACATCTGGAAGGATTGACATTCTTCCTGTGTCACATATAGTGACCTGATTAGGAAGAATGGTCCTTATAGTGACGAGACACTCTGTTGAGTGTGTGACAAATGTGGGATACTCAGTTGAGTGCATAGGTTTCAACAACTAAATTATTTATCATCATGCTTGATTACTCAGATGGAGTATGGCCCAGAAAATTGATGCTATATAAATGATATTCCATGTGTCAAGATACTAACCAGGTTTTGGCAGGCTTTTTATGTTGATGATGATTTGATACAAACTTTCTATGAAAAAATAATTTCCAATGAAGATATGATGGCCAGGTATGTCTTCCCTCGCTGAGAGGGAGTGTTGAAATTTGTAGCAATAGGTAGACATTCTCAGAAGAAGTTCCAAGAATACAAGTCAAATTTTCCATTATGAATACCTCCCTAGTTAAGAGGGAGTGTTGAATTTTGTAACTATGGTCGATCTTCATAATGTGAAAACTAAAAAGTGAAAAGTGAAAAGTCATGTCTGTTGGGGAGGCTAGTTTAGTATAAATAAGGAGCCAGTTTGGCTCATTTGTAACTCAAGAAATTCACATCTCCTAGTAAACCTTGTGTTCTCTTTGTAATATTGTGCTATTATCTATTGACTAGAAAAATCAACAAATATATCCATTGGATTTTTTTTCATTTTTTTTTCATTTGAACAATGTCACTAGTTTTGAGTGGAGAACCACATATTCATCAACCATACTAAAGGTAATTATGATAAAACACTATTATTATATATGGGCCATGGGACACATGTGTGATAAGGTATAACAATATGTGGTACATAGCATGTGTCAATTAAAAAACAACATGTTTGAGGAAAAGGAGGGAAGAAAATATTAAGTTTTATGAAGATTTAGAACCCTTGAGTGTGGAAAAATATATTTGGTCCCTTTAGAGACAAAAAAATGAGTCATTTTCTACCAATTGAGGTCAAATCAAGGAAAAAAATCTCAGGGCATACTCAAGTATCTTTAAAGATGTCTGAATTTGTGGTGTACTCATACACAACCTCTATGGCATACTCTCCTATTCTTCTAAATCTAGCCAATGGGTATCCTATTCTTTTATTTTAGGATTCTATTAGTATTTCTTCTATTGAGTAGGTTTATTGATATCTTCATTGTTTTCACCAATTAGAAGGTAGGTATTTGTCACTCGAGAGTGTATTGGGACCTCCCTTAAGGTGGTGATGTTTGAATACCAAGGTGTAGGAATGTGATAATGTTGAGGACACCCTAAAGAAATTGAATGGGTGAAAATAAGATAAATTAATCCAATGAGAGGAAATACCTATTGAGGAGCCTCCAAGATGCTAGAGGGTTTAGGATACAATAGATCCACCCATTCCAAGAGTGTGACAAAATGAGAGCTAGATCTAAGTCACATTACAACTTTATTCAGATAGAGTAATTACATGCATGAACAATGATTTGAAACCATTAAGAAAGGAAAAAGAAATCACTTGAATAGATTTTGAGATTCCTTATGGCTATGGGTGAATGTTAGTATAGCCATTGGAAAAATTTTATTTATTTATTTCTAGTTTGAACCATACCACTACTAACTAGTTTTGAATGAGGAACCACATAGTTAACAACCATATTGTAGGTCATTATGAGAAATACCCCCTATGATCTATGGGTCATGGGATACAGATGCGATGAGGTAAAAACAATCTATGGTACACAACATGTTCAAAGAAATGGAAGGAATAGAACACTTAGTTTTCCCAAGACTTAGACTCCTTGAGAAGTGTGCCCAAATATATTTGGGCCCTTTAGAGACCCAAATGAGTCATTTTCAACCAATTGAGGTCAAATTAAGGGAATTAAGCTCTAGGATTGATGAAGTCTCTTTGAAGATTTATTGAATTAAGCTATACTCATTGATTCCCTCTATGGCATACTCTCCCATTTCCTTTTATCCAACCAATGGGTACCCACTTATAAAAAAAAATGAATTTTAACAATTAACCAATCATGTTTACTAATATTAAAGAGTTCGGCTTCCAAAATAGATTCAAAATACTACCAATTCATGCATAACTATGGAAAGAATATGAAAGAATGGAATTGAAACATACATTCATGGGAATTATGGAAACAAATTCCTATATTAATACCTAAGCATATCCATAATACAATGTATACACAAAATTCATCATCATATTTAATTTAAATAATTAAAGTATAATAATGGGAAAAATAAACACATGTATTTTAATAAAGAGTGGTCCAAAAATTTAGCTACATAGGAATGATTCACCACCCTACCATAGGAATCCAGTAAATATTCAACCCCCAATATGGTATATGAGGCCACTATGGTGAAGAAACCAATTATAGTCTTGTAGCACACTTAGCCCAATCCATATCTCTCATGAATTACCTAATCTTCTCACTAAAAAAAACTCCATGTGCCCCATATAGCCATAAATTATCCATGGAACTCTCTTTTGACATCCATATGCAACAAAAACTAGATACTTTCCCTCTTATTACATCCATACAAAACAGAAATTAGATATTTATGTTCTATACTACACATTAACTCATGAAATCATTGCTATCTTATGCTACAATATAGGAAAAAAGATCCCAACTACTATTTTCCTTCTAGGAAATATTGGTGGAGTAATTATTTGTCTCATAGGAAGTAAAAGCGTGACATAACATGTAGGTTTTGGGTTCATATTTTAACCATGCCTCTATGTTCACCTACAACCACCAATTTCTCTACAAATGATAATCAATTTTCTCTTATACAAACAACAAAACTCACCATCTCTCTAAAAGATCACAAAACCATCCAATTCCTCTAATCATGGTATTGGTTACTAATAGTTTCATACTTGGGATGGATTACTATATGAGAATGTAACATGATAATAAAATTAGATTAGAATGAGAATTATGAAAAGTGAATTTCATGTGATTGGGAAAGGGAATGAAAGGAGGAAACTCCACACTTTCATAAAATAATGATTCTTCTCCTTATAAGTTACCTATCCCATACTCTTTAGTTATGTGAGGAACACTTCCCTTCACAAAACTCTTCATTCATTCATATTTGTCTCTCTAAGTCAAAAGTATCGATGAGTTCATTTAAGCCATGTGATGAAAAGGATGGGAGGTCTTGAGTTAACACTTGAAAATAAATCCTTCCTTCCCATCATTTTTCCCTCTTGTAGAATCATATCTCCTTTATGATTCACATGAAATCTTGGATGGTTATATATTATAGTCCAACATTAATTTTTTACATATCATAGAGCCTATCCATTCTCTATTCAAGCCTTGTGCTTGATCTCCATACAAGGGAAATTTTTATCGGCTAAATTTCACCACCAATTGGCTAATTTTNATCTTGGATGGTTATATATTATAGTCCAACATTAATTTTTTACATATCATAGAGCCTATCCATTCTCTATTCAAGCCTTGTGCTTGATCTCCATACAAGGGAAATTTTTATCGGCTAAATTTCACCACCAATTGGCTAATTTTTTCAAACTTGTCCAAAAACAATTTGGAAATACAATATCAATACTTGCTCGAATTTCTATAGTCAAAAATTATTTATCTTGAAAAAATGATCTATTTTTCTATAATATACATAACAATATCTAGAAATTTTAAAATATTTACAAAAGTATCACGTTACATTTAAAGTTTGTATTTTGAGAACTATAAGGATTTGTCAAGCTTTCTACATATACATGAAAATTATGGATCCCTAAAATTTTCCCTAGGATCCAATACTAGGATTATTTACAAAATTTACAACATTTGGTCATTGATGTAAGATCACATGGCCTAACACGTGTCATAATAACCATGTGTCTATCTTATCCTACACTTTACAAGGGTCAAAATTGGGGTATCACATAAATTCAGAATCCCAAGGGTCTAGTAGGGATAAACATGAGACCAAGGGTTAAGATGAAAGGACACAAAAGACAAGGGAACCTTATCAAAGAGTTTTGCATCATATCGACATACCATTATCACACACCTATGCAAAGAAAACATCACTCAAAAGAGAAACCAACACAAATGATTTTTCCCAAGGACTAGTGGAAGATCAATATTTTCATCCATAGGTGGTTCATGTATGATCATTGCACAATACATGTGTTGGTCACTATAATTGCTTAATTAATTTTAAACAACCAAGTGAAACATAAATTATCAACCCAGGGAAGTCTTTTATTTCAAAGATAGCCACACACTGTATATGCTCAATTCCAAAAGCAACTTAGTGTTGTAGTAAAGAAA
>SNQJ01S0078432.1:25487-40892 GCA_010110895.2 Picea sitchensis
ATCCGCCTTATTCTATTTTATTGAAAGGTCTTATTAATATTGACCTTTATTACATCCGAATACATTGATCTACCTATGTGTGGGTTAGGACCTTAACAAGTTTAGTGTCTTTTTAGTACATATAAAACACCTAACATCAATCAAGGCTCTAATACCATGTGAAGTTTTCACAATGAACTTAGATAGTTGAAAAATCACACAAATTTTGTGAGAGAGAGAGAGAGAGAAAAGGGAAGAGAGACAATGTTGAGAAAAAATATGAATTATATTAATTGAATGAGTAAAATGGTAAAATACACATGATATACTCTACATGGATAAGTGAATGCACCATATTAGAGATATAGGGAGATATAGACACTCACTAAATCCAAAGGAATACTATTTGAATTAGACATGTGCAAATATTTTGACAAGTTAAGCTAGCAGTACATCCACCATATTATTTGAGCCTTTCATTTCTCTCCTCTCTAGATCAAGTGGGTGTTGACCCTAACATCCACAACCTTCTTTTCTATCCCAATGAACAATGCTCCCTTAGACACCTTCTCCCATTCCCAAGGTACTATATAGGGTGACCCCCTCATTCCTTTCCTTTTCATTATGATGGTATAAGGTCACAATAGAGCTATCAAACCAGTTGTAGTACACAACAAAATCATAGTTCTTAGAGTGTACGACATCGATATCCCCATTTTTCACTAGTAGTTTTTCAATGATACCATTCTCATGGCCTATCCCATTGTTCATTAATCCAAGGCCAATCCGCATCGGTACTTCTCTCAACTTATATAAATCTCAATTAGTTTTCTTTAACATGACTTAGGTTATTTAGTTTCACATTTCTAGGATACTTGGCTTTCAAAGGAGTTCCATTCTACCCAAATATCTTGATTCCCCTTTAATTGAGAATGGATTATGTAATTCCTCCTAGGATTATATCCTCTCCAAAATGAATAGAAGACTTTCCAGATGGTCCTTCAGATCTCTCAATGTCATTTGGCACCTAGTGTTACTCAATTTTTTCTTGCAAGCGATGCCTCTTTATTTATTATTATCTCTTGCAACTTGTAAAACCATTTTGAAAGAGGTCCGCAACCTCCAAATAACCTTCTTTTGGGGTATAACACATAAAAATAGGAAATGGGATTTGCTAGCTTAGGAAAAATATTTCTTGCCCAAACTCAAGGGAGGACTGGGGCTATGTTATCTAGAAATTTTGATTTTGGTAATCGACACGAAAACTTGGTGGAGGTGTCTCATTACCAATGACAACCCGTGGAGTCATCTATGGCACAAACTATATTGCACTCACACATGTCCCCAAAAACTAATCAAAATAGAAGGTAACATTCGATATTCCCTCATTTGTAACTCTTTTGATCATAACAAAGACCTCATCCATCAACACTTCTTCTATGAGGTTAGAGAGGGAAATCATTCCTTATTCTACGATGATCCTTGGAAACAATTTCTTCCCCTTCATTCTCATCATGAACTTCAATCTTGATGAGCCCAAATGATCTCAAGAAACAAATTGTGGATTCAAAAATACTAGATACCTCTCCATCTTGAATACCTCTGGCACACTTGGCTCTCCAAGGAGTAATGGAAATCACTCCCTCTTGATTTAAATTGGAACAACTTTTGGTAGGATCTCTCAAACAAGAAAATAAGGATACAAGATAGACCAGACAAGTTTCAATAGGGATATAGCTCCATAGACTATTTCAATCTACAAAAATATTATGACCTTACAACAAGGCATTAGGATCACCACATAGAGGACCACTAGGAAACAATATGGGTGAAAAATTATGGCCAAAGGTATATTTTTTTATTTGGTTATTAAGCCATGGAAAAATCCTCGCCTGGGACAATCTTATCCATTGGGGATTATATGGATCTTCCTTCTTTAGTCTATGAAATAATGATGGGGAATCCATGGAGAATATTTTAAATTCATTCATCTGCCCCTCCAACTTATGGGATCAGGGTGATCTCCCCTTTTGAACCTATGACCATCAAACAAACAACCTCACCGCCACCATCGAGCAATGATGAACCTATACCCACTGGTATGCTCAATACTGGGAATTTCCTACTCACAAGCACCTTATATTAAAATCATTTGGCATGAACCTTCCCTCCCCTTCCTCCTTCTATCACCCCAAACCTTCTAAAGTCTTCTCCCCTTCCTCTTAGGATCCTCTTGCTATAGGATTCCTCAACCTTAATTTTGATGGGGCCTCCAAAGAAAATCATGGTCCTGTTGGTTTTGGAGGAACTTTCTGCAATGATATCGAAAATATACTATGGTTGTTTGTTGATCACATAGGCACTAAAAGTAATAATGACACACAATTTAAATATTTGGAAAGAGGGCTCACCATTGAAAACCAAAAAGGATACCATAAACTAAGTTTTGAAGGGGAATCTCAACTCATCATATGCATGCTCAAAAATCTCCAACAAGACTCCCCCAAATTTAGTAAAATATCCTTAATCTGGTGCTTGGCGAGATCTTTGGAATGCATCCAATATCGCATCCACAATATTGAAGTAATTTTTCCTTCTCATATTAGACGCTCTGCCAACAAGGGTGTTAATTGGTTAGCTAGTGAGGGTGTTTGTCCAAGTCATTGTTCTCTCGATTCTAAGTGGTATCCATCCTTAATTTTGAGGGCAATACCCTAAAGTAGTGGGTTGTACTACAATGTACCAATGACCGTATAGAAACAAATTTACAAAAAAAACACGCAACAAAGATATAATAACGTATTTCAAAATAAATAACTAACTATTGGGCAGAAGAGAAATATTAACTCACCCAGAATCCTACAATTGATGTTCTTCCCAATTGGCCTATTTTCTTCACTCGTTTCCAACAATTCCTATACAAACTACAAGAAATTTAAATATGAAAGACTATATAGATACGTAGGTATACTAATAAATACCTATTATACTAATGAAATATAATAGTGAAATCTCGACAACTAGTATTCTATGAAATATATGTGAAAATAGTGCGAACAAAATGTTACAAATACAACATATTTCAAAGGAAAGAGTTTATGTTTTTATTCAACAGTTAAGGTGGTTACAACTTTATACCTATCCTGTGTGGTGTTTGTCTGTTGAAAGATATCCCAGGTTCCTCCACCCTTTCTCTTTCTATACAAGATGGTATTGACTTCCGATCTACCACAGACACAAAGAGAACATAAGGGGAAAATATTGGCAAGATAAGTTGGTGAACAAAAAGAGGGGATGGAAACACGGGTCTCTGTATCAAACCATTAGTAACATGGATGTATAATGGTTTATTTAATTGGTGACATTATCCAAACTAAGGTTTTCTTAATGTGTGCAAAGAACCATTACTTTTGATTACCTTTATCCTTGGAAAAATGCTTCTTTTATGTGGTCTCTAGTTGGTTAAAGAAGTTTGAGTACTGGTAAAATGAGTTAGGGAACTAACCAAACCCATAACTCAACATTTAATTTGGTATAAATATATATTTTTAATCATTTTTTTACATGTATGTGACTATCCCTTTAGTAACCCACATGTATGCAAGTACCATAACTATGAGGGCATGTACATCGTCCAAGAAACTATTTTCTAGAAGGTATAAAGGAGGTATGGGGAATAATAGTTTGTAAATATGATAGGTATTAGGCCAACAAGTTTTTCAATCATTCAAAGGTAGAAATTGACACTAGAATAGATGCCCCCTATTGTGCAAGGTCATAAGAGCAAATGATGTCCAGAGTAAATTATAAGTATTCAAAAGAAAAGTGTGCTAGGGTGATGGTCATCAGAATCCAATCTAAGTACACCAACCAAACATAGAAACAAGTTAGAATACTCAATCCCCAAGACGGTCATACTCATTCTCAAGTGTGGTGATAAGAATGACCACAAATCAAGTGCACTACGGATACATGTAAAATTTATATATAGAAAGTAGTAATCGAAGCCGCAAAAGAGATACATAGTGGATCTATGTCTCAAAATCAGTGAAGGATATCTGGAGGAGTGGTACTATCCAATCAAAATTTGGGAAACAACATAAACAGGGTGATGCTACTACATTTCCTAGGTCTTCAAATCAACCACCATGGTATGATTCTACACTATACAAAGAGAGGATTTGAATTCGAACATAGTGAGACACCAATTGATTACATGTAATTGATGTATACTATTAAAAAACATAAGACAACCCATTGATAATGATAATTGGTGCCAAGTTACCTAGTAGAATATAACGAGTGTGACTGGAGGTTCTCATGTCGAGCAACTTCTAGAATCTATATGTCAAGGGACATTGATGTATTCCAACTTTCAATAGAAATGGAATATACCACTAGTGACTGCAAGACCCAAGGTACTAATAATGATGTCCAAGGATCCAAGGATGTGAGAGATAATGTCTAAAGGTGGTGAATAATTGGTTGAATCACTACTCCGGATCACATGTACCGAGGTCCTCCAATAAAGGCCCAATATCTTAGGTCCAATCCTAGGACACCCCTCGAAGAAACATGCCATAGCCATCCAAAACAAGCTAAAGTATAAGACAAGGTAAACCAATTTTCATGAGAGAATTTATTCCTTAAAACATGTAAAGTAATTTCTCACTTAATATATAATCTATTTAAATAATTCACCTAAGCATCCCCTTCAAGCATCACACTAGCCCAAGACCCCATGTGAGTTGGAAAGTTTAAGTATGGGAGAGTCTTCATCCAACCCTATTAAGTGTGACACCTAAACAAGAAATAAAATACTAGGTAGAGGGATAGGTCCCAAGGGAATAAGGAAATAAAGAAACCCTTCAATAGTAAGTGTGACAATGATATGGTTTTAGGGATTACCTCATGGCTTATGGCATCATTGAATCCATTTCTATGAGATCCTTTTCTATGAGGGTTTGGTTTCTTGAGATACCCTTTCCTCAATACTTTTTTCATTATGAACCCCTTAATTTACCTTTTTATACTAAATCATCATTTTCAAGTCATGCTTTAAAAGGTTTCAATATTAATTCCTTTTTTTTAGCTAGGTTGTAGTCCTTTATAAGTTGATGCATTCATTCACATCCATACATGGGCGATTACCATTAGAGGGGATAGATCTCAATCTATCCTGAGGATTTTATGGTTTCATTTATCATTTATATCATGGAATATATATATGGAGTAGTTGCATCAATCTCTAGGCCTTCAACCTCTTATTCTCATGAGAAAATTGATCTAGATCTCGGGGGATGAGATCTGGATGGATTGAATGTCGAGAGAGGAGGAGCTTAGAAATGCCAATATTGCACGAAAAGAGGCATGGACAAAATCATGTAAATGAAGTACTTTGGAGGTGAGGCTCAAAGAAGAGCCTCATCTCTAAAATGCATTACTATTAAATCACTTAGAACTAATTAATCTCACAATGAACAATAGAAAATATGAGAGAATCCAAAATGAGTAACTTCATATTATGATAATGTTTTCTAGGCCTTTATATAACCTTACAAAATGGTCCATTGGACAAAGTAAAAAAGAGCTCATTAAATGAGTCTTTATTAATAGTATAATAGATGTAACTACCCAACTAACAAAGTAGTGGAAAATAAAACCCGATACAATAATGGTAAGAACTCATTAAATGAGTCTCTATTATTATAATAATAGATCTARCTACCCAGCTAACTAAGTAGTGGAAAATAAAACCCAATACAATAATGGAGAGATGGGACTCTCTTTGACCCRTATGGGCAACCTATTAGCCCAATTAATTAATGAGGAGGTGGACATCCCCTTGATCCACATGGGAAATATATTAATAGTATAGYTTTATGTTTTTTTCATCCGAATTTAGATGATATACCCCCTAAAATTCTAATCATTCCTACCCCCTTATAAAATGATGGTCCCCATAATTTCACCCATGCTAAAAAAAAGAAACCCCATTATCATACCATTATGATTACAATGTGAAGATACCCAATGAAGAGAAGGTTTTTGTGTGGTTGAACCATAACCTAGTTGACAATAGAATTGTACATGGGTAGAAAAATAAAGAAATCCCAAAATTTTAAAAAATAATATGGGAAAATTGTGACTTTGGCAGTTGTGAACATCTTTATGCAAATCTATTCATAACTTCTACTACAAGTGATGAAATACAATTCCGTCGAAGACCCATTTGAGATACACAATATATTTTTCCATCCATATGTGTAATTCCTTCTTTATTTTCCTGAGTTGGTAGAAAAATACCTTTGAATATGGTGGTATTAACGGCCTCCTTGGGTCAAATACATTGTGAGATTAAATCGATGATATCTCTCAAACCTGGAAGCCAAATGTGATCCCATGAAATACCCATTTGAGATATTGAAGATATATTTCCGTAAATATGTGAAACTCCTTATACAGTTTCCTAAGCAGGTAGGAAAATACCGTTTAATATGGTGGTATGCATGACCTCCTTGGGTCAAATACATGCTGAAATTCAATCGATGATATCTCTCAAACTAGGAAGCCAAATGAGATTCTGTGAAATACCCATTTGCAATATTGAAGAGATATTTCCAATACGCTATGGAAGAGACTTTGAAATTATGTTTAGATGTATCAATACCTACTTTAATATAGCCGAGTGTAGAGGGCCATAAAGGATGCCAAGTGTTTGTAGAGAAGCATGGGTTATTGTATAGGTTGTGGAACCTCTGTGGACAGCATGGACACCCTAAAAATTTGTTGAAAATGTTTCATACCAACGGATGTAGTGGATCCATGAATAGATGTAGTGAATCCATGTATGGTTCTCCTTGTAATGGTGAACAAATATCCAAGGGTAAAAAAACAAAAAACTGTAGTGCCTATTGGAAGATTGGTTGTTGTCATTGATGTCAACCCTAGTCATTGGTTTTAGACCTCAATATTGATGAAGGTATTTCGACATGAAGGATAGTGCACATATAGACACAACACCCATGGATGGATAGTATGCATCATGTTGTTTCCAGTGGTAGGTGGCACGTCACATGGATCCTCAAGGTTGAGGAGAGATCAATTTTTGAAGATGACAAAGTGAATTGAAGAAGAAAATACAGGTCGGCCCTAAAGATAATTAATGAAAAGAAATACAAAATAAGAAAGTGTTAGGTTAGACCTAATGTTAAAAGGAATTGACATAAAGGGTATAAATACATATCATTATACATTCATTTTACACACACGCAAGTCAAATTTCAGAGGAAATCTGAAGTAAATAAGGCCAAATTTCAAGGGAGGATAAAATCTTTTGGTGATGTGTTCTAAGGCATGTTATTTATAGGTCATCTTACCATTTTCGATATAAATTTTCTTATAGAACAATTCATATGGTGAAATTGTTATGGTATTGAGAAGACATATCTAGGTACTTGTGGTAAAAAAATGATCTCTTTATTCACTATATGTTTGGAGATACACTCTGTGGAAGATAGGGTTTTTGACTAGTCCTGAAGCTAGTCATAAATAGGTGTTTCGGGTAAAACAACCATAACTTATTCATAGTGAATCCAATTGAAGTGAAACCAATTTAATTGGAAAGAGTATGGGTTTTAGTTTATTTTGTGGAAATTTCATAACCTTATGTTAAATATTGAGCGCGAGGCATTATGTAAAAGTTCGCTCTCCTGAATAATTAGAATTGAATAAGGTATACCATTCTCTATATAACTTATTTTGGAAGTGAAAATTGAAGGAGTTTTAGAGAACACATTGAGTTATATTATCTACATGATCATAGTATTCTAAGAAGTGAGTAATTGCAGAAGTTGAAGAAGTCTCATGAAGCATTATCTGGTTCTATGTGATGGTTAGTTGATGGTGATGATTTAATGTAAAGTTTTATTATCTTTCATATATTCTTGGGTAAAAGGAAGGGGAGAGGATGGAGAGGTCCCTCTCTTTATATGGAGGATTGTATCTTACTTTTGGAGGTTTATCCCTCCCTTTATATTTGGAAGATGGAACTACCTTTGGAAGTCATGACTTCCCTTGAACAATAACTATTGATTATTTCTCATATATTGGGCATGGTGTATTGTGGTGTATTGGTGTAACTCTTATACTATTTTTCATTGATCATTAGATATAATTGAATGGTTTAAGTATAATTTGGATTTTTTTTTAAATTGTACTTGATATTTATTCACCCCCCTCTCAGTATCAACAATTGGTATCAGAGCGGGGCATAATACTACCATCCCTGTAATATCAACAAAAACGCTTTGAATGTGCATGGAGGTAAACTGAGCTAGAGTTCGTGCCTCTGCTATCATGCCAAGCCAGAGCAGAGGAGAGTCGCCACCCCCTCCCTCCTCATCTGCGTCCTTCAACAAATTAGTCACTGCATGCAGGAAGAAAGCAATCCAAGGTTAGCCGTCAAGCTTTGTAAGAAGACTGGAGGATGTACCAGAAATCAATCTTCCCCCGGAACAGCCAATGAAGGTAGCACTCTCCTTATCAGAGCGAGGTCTGGTAGGTCAGTTCATCGGGCTTTGGCGCTCAACCAGGACAATAGACAACTGGATCCAAAGGAACTGGAGGCCATTATTAAAAAACAGTGTAACCTGCTACGTCGTTGGAAGGGGCTACTTCATCTTCGAGTTCATCTCCCAGGAGGATCGTGACTTAATCTTCAGGAACAGGCCATACTTCATGGGCACATAAGGCCTTTATCTGAATCGATGGACTCCAAACTTTGATCCAGCCTCAGAAGTGCCAAAATATGTTCCGGTCTGGGTCAGACTTCCAAATCTACCAATCCACTGCTGGAACCCCTTGTCACTGCAAGCTATCGGGAATGGACTAGGCCATTACATTGACAAAGAAGACCCAAAAGACCAATATTCTTGTTCCAGAATTTCTGTGGAAGTTGATTTGGAAGTAGGCTTGCCGGAAGCGGTAAAACTGAAGGTGGGGGAATGACATCACCTTCAAAAACTGGACTATGAACAACTAGCGTTCAAATGCAGAGGATGTCATGAATATGGACATTTCCAGAGAAACTGCCCAAAAACCCCACACATAGAGAAAGAAGGGGAGGAGGGATGGCAGCAACCCCGAAAAGGAAGAACAAAGTCCAAAGGCTCAATAAGGGAAAACCCAACTCTGGCTCAAGGCAACCCAGGAAATCTAGAGACGACAAACAGCTTCAAAGTGCTGGAAAATAGAGGTGAAACGGTGGCTCCAAGCAACACCAGCCAAGGTGAAGAAGGAAGAGGCGACCAAATCCTGAAAATTGGAGGAACCTCAAAAGCAGCAGAAGGAACAAAGAAACCCATCTCCCCCCCAAGGATTGAGGTAGATCAAGGCATTGAGGAGGGAGAGATCTCGTTAGGGAATGAAACAGACGGAACGAGTGAAGCCTAGGACACCCCAAAGAGGCCAAGCAGAGGGAGGAAATCCAAAAAAGAAGAAAGGGACCAGGAAACTTATAAGGACGTTCTCAAAGGAGCACAACCAACCATCAAGCAACTAATCGGGGTAAGGCAAACCAGGAAGCTGACTAAGGCCTCCCAAGGAGGTCACTCCCCCCCTCAAAATAATTAATGAAGATAACATCCTGGAACTGTAGGGGTCTCTGCAGCAAAAAGAAGGAAGAAGCTCTCAGGGATATAATCAAAGCGACGAGAACGGACATCCTACTTATCTAGGAAACCAATATGAGTCAGCGGGACTCTATAAAAGTCTTAAAAAATGTATGGAGAGGCAGCCAAGGTTTAGCCGACAATGCTAGAGGCGCATCCGGAGGACTCTCCACTTTGTGGAACGACTCCAAAATAGAACTAATCCGCTCCGACCTTTGCATGCATTGGATATTCACCCAACTGCTCCACAAGGAATCAAGACAAACGATAAGTCTCTTTAATACTTATGCTCCACAACATATAGAAGAGAAAAATTATTGTTGGCAAACCCTTCAAGACTATCTAACAGATAATGAGCTGGACAATATTATCCTAGGGGGCGACTTAAATGTAACTCTAGCTCAAAAAGAAAAACGGCGGGGGTCTATCGTAAGGGACCCAGCTAGAGAGTGGGTGGAGGATCTGATATCTGCATGGGACTTAATGGACATTAAACCAACTAGAGGGTGCTATACCTGGACCAACAAAAGGGTAGGCCCGGGGCACATAGCTGCCCGTTTGGACAAATTCCTTGTACAGAGCTCATTCTTGACGCTAGGACTCACAACCTCCTCAAAAATTCTCCCCCATAGCACCTCTTATCAAAATCCAATCAGCCTAGAGCTTAGGAAAGAGCAAGGTTAGGGGCCCATTCCTTTCAAATTCAATCCAGCATGGATACAGGATAAAGATTTTCTGAGTAGAGTCTCCAATGTATGGACCAACAAAGTTAAGGGCTCTGCGTTTTATGTTTGGGAAGAAAAATTGCGAAGGCTCAAGGCCGAGCTAAAAGGCTAGGCAAAAAAACAAGCCGACCCAATCGCCCTACGACTAGAAGCTCAAAGGCATCTAGAAAGTCATCAACTCACCCTGGAAAACAAGGAGATTACACAACAGGACTTACTCAAGGAGGAGCAGCTTCAAAGGCAATGGTACAAATATTGCAGAGATGAGGAAAGTTATTGGAGGCAGAAGTCTCGAAGTCTCTGGCTGAAGGAAGGAGACAGAAACACGAGTTACTTTCATAAGCAGGCAGAAAAAAGGAAACATTTCAAGGCTTTGACAGAAATCCAAGTCCAAAACACTACAGTCTCCGAACTGGAGGACATTAGAAAGGCAACCTTCGAGACATTCAAAACTCTCTACACAGAAAATGAAAGGGAAAGCATAGTTCCCCAAATGTACCCATTATCAGTTATTCCAAAGCTAATAAAGGATGACATCAATCGCAAGCTTCTGGAGGAAGTCTCACAGCAAAAAATAAAAGAGGCGCTTGACCAAATGCACCCGGACAAAGCCCCTGGACCGGATGGTTTTACAGCAAGATTCTTCCAACAATGCTGGGAAATAATCAAATCAGACTTAACCAAAATGATAAAGAAATCACAGGCAAGCAGCAAGATGGGAGGAAGCACAAACTCAGCCTTCCTGGCACTCATCCCCAAAGAGAAAGGAGCGCTCAACTTCAGTCGATTCAGACCGATCTCCCTCTGTAGCACGGGATATAAAATTCTCACTAAGGTAATTGCAAACAGATTGAAGAGCATCCTCCCTCTCATAGTGCCAGAGAACCAAGGAGGATTCATAAAAGGCAGGCAAATAGCAGATAACATAGTCCTGGTACAAGAAGCTCTTCACTCAAGCCTACGTAGGAAGGAGAAAGGTATGATTATTAAACTGGACCTTGCAAATGCTTTTGACAGAGTTAATCATAATTTCCTTTTTGAGGTAATGAAGAAGTTTGGATTTGACGACTCCTTTGTGAATTGGATAAGAGCCTGCATAGGAGCGCCATGGATAGCCCCCATGGTAAATGGAAGAGTGATGAGCTTCTTCAAAGCGTCCAGAGGCTTAAGACAGGGTTGTCCACTGTCGCCTCTACTATACGCAATTCAAGCCTCAGTTCTTATCTACCAATTGGAAAATGCCAGAATCTGCAGCAACCTTCAAGGATTAAAAATAACCCAAGGCGTGAAGGAAATCAACCACGCGCAATTTGCGGATGATGACTTGCTCCTAGGAGGGGCAAGCCGATTAGTATAAAAAATATTCAAAGAGGAACTGAACGCTTATGCTGCAGTGTCAGGAAGCGAGATAAGTAAGACAAAAAGTAAAATTTACTGCTGGAACATCACACCCAATGAGATGCTGGAAATTTCCAGAATTCTGGGGATGGAAGGGCATACTAAATGGGAGACTTTCACCTACCTGGGAACCCCTGTCTCCAAGGATAATCCAAGGACCTCCAATTGGAACCACCTAATAGATAAGCTAAAGAAGCGAATTTCCTCATGGGGTGAAAATTGGCTAAGTTTAGCAGGGAGGATAGTACTCATCAAATCCGTTCTGGCAAGTGTACCCATTTGCCAAAACTCTTTGCTATTGACCCCAAGCACCACAATTAAACAAATGGAAGCATTGCAGAGAATTTTTTTTTGGGAAGGGGGGAAGCAATCAGGAAGAAGACTCCATCTAATAAACTGGGATAAAATCTCAAAACCCCTCCTGGAAGGAGGACTCAACCTCAAAAATACCAAGGTACAGAACCTGGCCCTAGGGGCAAAACTGTTATGGTACATAGTCAGCGGTGACACAACATGGTGCAAGGAAGCCCTGTGGAAGAAATATTTCAGAGGAACAAGGAAGAGATGCATGGAAAATCCCTGTAGAGAGACTAAGGGGTCCCCAATCTACAACCTCTGTAGAAAATCCATCGATCAATTCATCCCCCATCTGACCTGGGTGCCGGGAAATGGGAAAAAAATTAAAATCTGGGAAGACTCCATCCTCGGTGACCTACCGCTGGAAACGAACCAGAACCTTCAACGACTAAAACAATGGATGGATGGGCAAAATCTGAAGACGCTCTTCGACATCTCTACATGGGGGATGGAAAAACACAATTCGTGGCAAGGATGGGCAGTGAGCAACCTACCCCTGGACTTAGAAGTTGAGTGGTGTTCTCTAAAACTCAGTCTCTAGGGGAAATCCCCCTTAAGGAAAAAGGGGAAAGATGAGAGAGGATGGGGAAGCAATGCTAAACCCTACTCCACCTCACTGGGATACTCTACCTTCCAAAACATCCCCCATGTCCCGCCAGACCCATCCTTATGGAAATCCATCTGGAATACAAAAACCATTCCCAAGCTAGACGTATTCCTATGGACTCTCAGCCACAACAATATTCAAACAGGGGAAAAACTCCAAAATAAAGGTTGGGAGAGCCCCTTCAGGTGCCCCTTGTGTCAGCAAGCTGAGGAAACCTCTGATCATCTCCTCCTTAACTGTAACTACTCAAAAGAAGTTTGGAAGTTGGTATTTGGGTTGAAAAAGGAACTTCTACTCCCCCAAGACATTCACTCCCTCCTCCAATGTTGGGCCAAACTTTATCCGTTCCAATTGAAGAAGCAAAGTGTTGCCTCGAGGCTTTGGCAAGAAATCCCAAGATTCATCCTTTGGGGGCTATGGTTGGAAAGAAATAATAGAATTTTTCGAGAAAAGGAAAGGAGGGCTCCCATAGTAAGCGCAAAGATCAAATCTCTCTTTGGCGAATGGGCTAGTGCCCATTGCCAATCTAATTACAGTAGGGAGATGGAAGAGCAAGAAGAGCTCTGGAGAGACCAATTCCAAATCCAACAACAAATTGGGAGGAAAGTCAAATCTACAACCCAAGAACACTGGAAAATAAGGACAGAAAAGAGCGAATTTGACAATTGGAAAAGAGAAAGGAAAAGCCACATTCTGTCCTTTGAGGGATCCTCAAAGGGAAACCTAGGTCAAGCAGGGAGAGGAGGTATAATTGTGAAGCCAAACGCATAAGTCATGGTGCGATATGCGATCGGTCTGGGCATCGCCACCAAAAACCATGCAGAAGCAATGGCACTCTGGCAAGGTCTGTGCCAATCCAAAAGAAATGGAATCCGAAACTTGATTATCATAGGAGACTCCTGCCTGTTAATTCGAGCTATAGCCCACTCTAAAGAAACCCAAAGTGCAAAACTCAATAACTTGTTGGTCAAAATACGACTTCTCCTTAAAGGATTCGACTCATTCCAAGTGTTTCATGTACTAAGGGAGCTAAACCAAGACGCGGACGAGGAGGAAAATAGGGGAGCCACGCTGGAACAAGGACGAATGATCATAAACGACCTTCACTCTATGGTGGATCTACCATGACCCGACCTCATGCTCAACAGAAAACCCACGCAAGTGGAAAGAAGGGGACAGGAAAAGACAGTGCCAGATCTCACCCAATGAGGGCACGCAAGATTGAGCAACTCGGGCAGAGGGAGACCAGGAAATCGATTCACTTGCAAAAAGGAGGCAGCAAGATCACCTCCCCATACCTCTCAGGGATTGCATCGACAAATGAAATTATGGAATATGGGAGAATAAGCATAAATCCGACTGCGCCCTCAGTCCAGGAGCAGACCCATTCTAAGGCGCGGAGAGAGCAGAAGGAGAGGTTTCAGCACAAAAGATCAAGAGGAGAAGAGATGGCCGCGAGTTCCAGTCGGAATCTCACTGTAGAGGAGAGATTGAAGTAGCTTGATGATATGCTGGAGAAATTGAAGCAGACACTCCAGTTTCAACTTGATTTTCTAGATAATCTCGACACGGAAGCTGGCAGGCGACTTGAACAATTGGAGCAGGACATCACTACAGTTAAAATCAGATTCACTGAGGAGCTTGACAAGCTACACCAGGAGCTGAAAAGCCCCAAAGATGAATTTGAGGACAGAATTGTCCAGCTTGAAGGCAAGTTATCCAAATTGAACATCGAATGGGGAGAAGGCCCCAAAAAGTAGTTATCTTCTTGACCTGTAGCTCCTTGATCTGTAGGGGTTTCTGCCATTTCAAGTATCTTGGCATTTTGTATAGAAGCCAAGGCTTTAAATAAGTCTGGTTTCAAGTTTCTGAACTGGTTTTTGGGGGTGTTATGTCATCCTGGCACTTACAGCAATGCATTTTAGCTTAATGTAGGCAGCAGCTCAGTGAAGCCCTGCCAGTATGTAACCGATCAGTGGCTAGACCACAATTAATATAAAACCGCTAAACGTTTTCGTCGAAAAAAAAAAAACAATTGGTATCAGAGCGGGTTACCTTCAGTACAGTTTAACCACTGGAAGGAAGATCCTAAGCAGAAATGGAAGACAACATTCCAAATGGGATTCCACCATTTGATGGAAGCAATTTTGAATGTTGGAGTAATAGAATGGAAACTTACTTCAAACCTCTTGGGGCAGATGTTTGGTTCTCAGTTGCTTCAGGATACAATGTTTTGAAGAAACCAAAGACTGCAACTCAGAAGGAAGAAAAAAGGAACAACAAATAGGAAATAGATACCACCATGGATGGATTGACATATTCAGTGAAATCCAAGGTGGGATCATGTGCATCAGCAGAAGAGCTTTGGGACAAGCTATAAGGCCTTTATGCAAGGGAAGAAGAAAAATAAGTTGAAGAAAATTACAACATCTTAGATTTCAAAAAATCAAATAGAGGTCAGTTCTTTTGTTTTAATTATGAAGGAGTAGGACATGTTCAATTTGAATTTCCTCATCCAAGGATTGAAAGAGATGACACTGACGAAGAAAATTCCAATGAAGAAGAATAAAATCATGAAGAAAACATGATTCAACAAGAAGATGAGAATCTTAAAAAATTGAACCATGTTGAGATTGAAAATAACAATCTCAAAGACATGCATAGAAAA
>SNQJ01S0078433.1:2153-18027 GCA_010110895.2 Picea sitchensis
CTTCAGACCTGGAACATGCATAACATTTTTCAATTGAAATGGTTTACCTGACTCCCTATGAAAGGTAATGGTACCATTACCAATTGCACTGTATCGTCCATCATCGCCCATCTCTATATGCATTCTAAGATCTTTCTCCTCCAATTCAATGAAATACTCTTTATCTCCCGTCATGTGGAATGAAGCACCACTATCCAAATACCACACCGATCCCGATGCACTTGAAGCCATGCATGCAATCAAAGTGAAGTCAAGCTCAAATTGTGAGACAAGAGACTCACTAGTTGTAGATCCAACAACCGTCTTGTTCTTCTTCTTCTTCTGTGGACAGTTAGTAGCGAGATGCCCATGTTCGTGACAGTGAAAACACTTCACTTTGGACAAATCTAGCTTCTTGACTTTAGACTCGGATTTTGATTGGAATTTCTTCCCTTTCCCTTTCCTTTCCTTGGCCGTCAAAGCACAATCCTCTTCATCATCACGCTTTGATGAAGATCCATCTCTAGTGTTCCACCTAAATTCATCTTGCACTAGATCCGACCATAGTTGTTCCCAATATGGCAATTTTCCCCTTCCATTGACAGAGTCTTGATAATTGTGCCAACTCTTGGGAAACCCTAGGAGCGCCAAGCTCACCAAATCATCAGCAACGACTGTTATTCCCACACTTCCAAGATCATCCCGACATTGGACAAACTTCGTGAGATATTTTGGAATGGTGTCACCTTTCTCTATCTTGAGCTTCCTGAGTTTATCCTTGAGCTCCAATTTCCTATGGTCGCCAAGTTTTCAGTACTAGGGTTTGCACTCGGCTAGAGGCGAGACTTGCGAGAATGAAATTATGTTCGCACCTCACTTCCATGACTCCATGGCCTCCGTGGCTCTGATACCATGTAATTGGCTAATGATTCTAATTAATATATAATCATTGTTAATGCATCGACTAATATTACTTATCGTTAATTAAGTTTCATAATTTTGGACCTCGAGAGATCCTATAACAGTTTGAGCTATAACTTATGAAACATGAAATTGTGATGTGGTTAATTAATTATAATCATGTTTAATTATTTTTAATTAATCGTGATTAGCCTTAAAGATTTCGGGGTTTCGGGTCTCGAGATATTGATAGTTGTTATATGTTAGGATCCCCGAAACGTGAAATTGCGATGAGATTTATTAATCGTTAATTGTTTTTAACCTTTAATTAACCCAGTTTAATGCTTAAGACAATTTCGTGAACTCGAGTATCGAGATTTCAGAAATGCTACATGTTGAACCTTCATACATCGTGAGACCTCGAAACCCGACGTTTTGAGAACAACCCTTTAGTGATTTGATTCGTTAATGAGTAGTTGACTCCAAAAATTTTAGGAATTTAGGATCGTTTGATTAGATGTGAGACATCATCAATGGTTAGATTCAAGTGCGCATTGTTTTTATTTAAACGAGAATAAAATTTATTTAGAATTTAAAGTTTATATATATATATATGTGTGTGTGTGTGTGTGTGTGTGTTCCAATAGACAATACCTTTAGTATTTTGATAGATCCAGGTGCTACAAAGATTTTTATTTATGGTGCAATGCTAAAAAGAAATAAGGTAAAGGCAGTCGAACAGGACGAGTTTAGCTACGTGGAAATGTCGTTGGGAGCCAAATAGAAGGTTGGAGAAAAGGTTACGAGTTGTATCCTTAGCCTGGGATATTTTGTCACAAAGGCCAACCTGTACGTCATGATATTATGACCTTATGACATCGTGATTGATATGGATTGGTTGGAATTGCATGAGGTGATACTCAATTGTAAGACAAAATGATTAAGTTTGGTTGATGATGAGGGATAGAGACAAGTGATAGTAGAAAGAAACCGGGGAGTTTCCCTAAGATTCATCTCTTCCCTACAGCTACGGAAGAGCATGCAGAAGGGATGTAAGATATATGTGATCCTTGTGTTGAAAAAAAAGGACATGGAGGAAGGACTAGAAAACCTTCCGATAGTATGAGAATTTGCAGACGTTTTCCCAAAGAATTTACCATGGTTTCCGCCTGAGAGGGAACTGGAATTTTCCATCGACCTAAAACTTGGGAATGAACCGATAGAAAGAACATTGTATCGAATGTCGACCCCTGAGTTACAGGAGTTAAAAATGAAACTGAAAGAGTTATTGGACCTAGGAATTATATGTCCAAGTGTGTCACCTTGGGGTGCACCTGTTATTTTCATATGGAAGAAGGATAGGTCATGGAGACTCTGCATTGATTACCTTCAATTGAACAAGGCAATGATCAAGAACCAATATCCGTTTCCAAGAATAGATGATCTGTTTGATCATATGAAAGGTGCGACAATGTTTTCGAAGATCGATTTGAGATCAGGGTATCACCAGTTACGGATCAAGGAGGAAGGCATTCCTAAGACCGCATTCAAGACGAGGTTTGGACATTATGAGTTTATTGTTTTACTGAACGCCCCAGGGGTATTCATGAGATTGATGAATGGGGTGTTCCACGAATACTTGGACAAGTTTGTTCAAGTATTCATTGATGATATTTTGATATATTCTTAGACGATGGAATAACATGAAGAACATTTGCACTTGGTACTACAGTGTCTACGAGAGAACAAATTGTTTGGGAAACTATCGAAATGATCTTTTTATCAATCAAAGATTCATTATTTAGGGCATGTTATCTCCGATGAAGGTATCTCTATGGATCCAACGAAGGTAGAGGCTATTGTGGAATGTCCTGCACCGATGAATGCACCACATGTGTGTAGCTTCATGGGTTTGTCGAGGGTTTTTCGAAGATAACAAATCCATTTATGAAATTACAGAAGAAGAAAACGAAGTTTGTATGGACCGAGAAATGCACAGAAGTGTTTCGACGAATCAAGGAGTTGTTGAGGACAACACCAATACTAAAAGGAATGAAGGTGGACATAGTCAAATACGTGGTGAGATGTCTAGAATGTTAGTAAGTGAAGGATGAACATAGACATCCGACAGGATAAATACAACCACACGCTATTCCAAAATTGAAATGGGGGTCATTTTGATGGACTTCATTGTTGGATTGCCGATGACGACAAGGAGGAACGACTCGATTTTCGTGGTAGTTGACACTCTCATGAAGAGTGCACATTTTATCAGTGTGCGTATGACGTATCAAACATTAAACATAGCTAGAGTTTTCATCAACGATATTGTGAGGTTGCATGTCATTCCTAAGATGATCATATTCGATCGAGGATCGGTGTTTACATGACGATTTTGGACTAGTTTCCAAGAGGCCTTGGGAACCCAACTTAAATTTAGTACCGCATATCACCCAGAGACAGACGAGCATACAAAAAGAATGAACCAAATCTTGGAGGATATGTTGTGTATGTATGTGATGGACCAACATAAGCATTGGGAATATTTATTGCCACTGGTAGAGCTTGCATACAACAACATCTATCAAAGCACCCTTAATATGGCGCCATTCAACTTTCTTTATGGGCGATCGTGTCAGATGCCTTTGATTTGGGATCGAATTGAGGATAGGGTCCTGGTAGGAATAGAAGCGATCCAAGAAATGGAAGAGAAAATGCAAACGATAAGACAAAGGATAAAGGAATCGCAGGATCGACATAAAAGTTATGCCGATGCACATCGCACTGATCGTAGTTATGAATTTGGTGATCAAGTCTTCTTGCGAGTGAAACCGCACAAGAGTTCGATCAAGTTTGGAAAGGGTGCTAAACTCTCTCCACTTCCATGGGACCTTTTGAGGTGTGGAAAGGAAGGGGTCTGTGGCCTTTTGACTAGCCTTGCCTGATTCTTTGAGGCATATGCATGATATTTTTCATGTATCTGTCTTGAGACATTATGTTAGTGATCTTACACACGTGATTGACATGATTTCTTTCCAGGTATCAGACGAGGGTATGCTCACGGTGGAGCCAATCCGCATTCAGGACCATCATATTCGACAACTACGACGTCGAACAATCGATCTGGTCAAGGTCTAGTGGAACAATTATAGTCCACACTCGACTATCTGGGAGGATGCACATGATACGCGTTAGCAATTTCCATTTTTGTCTGATAGATAGACATTTAGATATTGTCAGATACTTTAGTTCTGCACTTGTATACTGTGAAAATTTGGGATGAAGTTTAAAACTAGAGGGGGTGTATGTAACATCCTTCTCTTGCATGCACTTGATGTGACGTATTCTTTGAGGACACTTGCATGCAAGTGATCCAGTTCATTATATGATTTTCTTCTTTGCTTACGGATTCTGATGATGAGAATGTGGATTATGATGTTATGTTATGTCATTTATGTATAGACAAGTGCTATTGACTGGTTTCTCCTGAGTGTGCATGAATTTTGATAGATTGAGGATGTCGATGACATCGGTGGGCCTCCTTGGACTCTAGATCGAGTCAAGGAGTGGACTATATATGGTTTGGGTATTTCTGTTTATGCATATGTGACATATGATCATGTATATTATGATGTTGTTTATGGATCGCTGACATGTTTTGTTGATGGATGCATGCTGATGATTGATTTCTAATGAAAATCAAATTTGGATTAAAGGGGCCATGCACGAAAACCAGACATATTGAGGGAGAGGTGTGGTAGTAGCCCTGCCACAACTTACTATCACTCCCGACGTGGCTCGAACTGTAGGTTAACGATTACCTAGTTCGAGAGATCCACGATGTCGTGAGGTAAGATTGAGACAATCGCCCATGAAGATTCTAAGGGGTGTGCAATAAGGAAATATCCTTATTCCATAGAGGCCCTTAGTCTCCCACAAGGTCGCCTGACGGAGTGTTGACTCCAAGGGATGGACTCCTACCAAAATCAGTCAAAAGACGAGTGGCACCCTTGGATCATGTAGTACGTCTTGAATGGCACGTCACATAAATGAAACATGAATAAAGGCGAGTGGAACCTTTGGAGCATGTAGTGCGTCTTACACGTCACGATTTTTAAACACACGTGATTCAATGAACCTAGGTGCCTAGAAAACAACATCTTACTTTGACATGGTCATCCTTAAAACAATTATGTATGAGTAAAGTTTATTTATTATGATGTTTCCCTTAAAAAAATTGCTAAGCCTAATTGAAATTAAAGCCTAGGTCTAAGTAGGATATGAGGACTAAAATTTAATTAAGCAATTAATAAAGGGGGAGGGGTGGAGAAAAATCAAATTTAGAACTTAAAGGAGAAATAAATTATCTAAAAATTAATTGATGTTTATGTGCAAAACTTGCTAAATTAGAACTTAGACAAAAAGGGGAAATTAAATGCAAAAGGAATGTGGAACATAGAAAGGAATCTAGTCTAGAGAAATTTCCTAATTAGAACTCAACTAAGCTTTAAGAAAGATGTCAGTCTTTAAAGGAAATTGAGGGAATAAAGGGACACCAAGGAGATTTTTTAGGAACGCTTTTAGGTGGGTGAGGGAAATTGGAAAATTAATTTAATTAATTAAATGAATTTTTGGTGCAACTAAGGGATCAAGTGACAAGTGTACATGGGAGACTATTTCCTATTAAAGATTTAATAAAAATAATTTAACGTGCATTTAGCAAGTGCCACTAAGAATAACTCTATAAAAGTAATGGAAAAGGAGAGGAAGGGATCATGACTGGTATGCGTAAGGTTATGTTGCTAGATTTTTCTTGACTAATTTTTCTTGTGGGAGTTGGGATACCCAGCTCGAATAGAGAGTGGTAGTTCGACCTTGTGAGGCGAGCTGGGAGCTAGCTTTCTATGGTTTGTGTGAGTGGCCCCTTTGCGGCTCGGGGGGCTTAGGAGGAAGAAGAGTACCCCTAGCGTTGGCTAGGAGGTACCGATGAGGTATTGGAGATTAGAAAGAGGGAGTGAGGAGGATCACTAGTAGCCGAAGAACATCAACAAGCCATCAACCAGATTATGATACACATTTTTTTTAAAGTTGCAGTTGTGAATTAGTTAGAAGTGTACATAGATTTAATTTTTGATTGATTGTGATGGTTGTATGATATTGTCGGGCATAGTCCCTCTCTACGTTATTGATGTGTATTACTTTCTTTGTTAAAGTGGTTAAAAACTGCGTTTGAGAAAAAAAAATGCCCAACATAGGGGCATGCTGCCTCTGCATTTTTGCTGTGTATTTCCTTGCTTTAGTAAAGTGTTTAAACCCTGCGTTGGAACAAAAATAACTAGCATAGGGGCATGTTGCCTCTGCGTTTTTTTTTGCTGTGTATACCTTGCTTTATTAATGAGGTTCAACCCTACATTGAGCATAATCCTAGCCTATACCTATTGACGTTCCCCAACCGCGATTTAGCAGGTGTGCTAGTATAAATAATAAATACGCACATCCCTTGAATGTTTGGTAGAATGCACGCTCTCTTGAAATATTAGTTATTATTTCCACATATCCAAATATTAGCTTATTAAATATCACATTCTTAGGATTTATAAATATGTGTTTACAGGGCTGGCAAAGACTCTGCATATTCCAATCCTTTTTAACAATGCACAATCACCAATATCAACTTATTAAATAGTGCATTCTTGGGATTTATAAATATGTGTTTATGGGGTTGGAAAAGACTCTGCATATTTCCAATCATTTTTAAGAAGGCACAATCACCAATATTATCTTATTAAATAACACATTCTTAGGATTTATAAATATGTTTTTACGGGGTTGGCAAAGTCTCTTCATATTTCCAATCCTTTTTTAACAATGCACAATCACCAAGAGAGTAAAAAAATTCTTAAAGTTGTGACACTTCTCACAAGAAAAAAGTTTTATCTTTTCGAAAACTTCATCACTGCACAACTTTCATAAGAATATTCCTTTAAAATTTTATTGAGTCCCCTCTGTAATCATTCGTTTCTTATGTCAGCATGCCATTATTTTTACGATGGGAACTTGGATAATTCTATGCTTCATGATTGGTTCCTCATTCCCCCAAAAACATTATTGGTTGAATATTGCAATTTTTATTCATCCTTTTAGAAACATAAACAAAGAAATATGCGTTTATAAATCTCAAATTGCACTCTATTTTGAATTGGTTTTTCAATGAACCAACTATTTTGAATAGTGCTTGCAGCCTTTGTGTTTTGTTTTCTTCTTTGGGCCTCCCCCCCCCCCTCCCTCCTTTTTCTCCTTGTTGAGTGATTGAATTAAGGCGGTTGGGTGGGTATGGTAATGCCTCCCTGTATAGCTCGAGACTCAATGTTATATGCCACCTAATTAGCTAGGTAAAGGGGCGTAGTTGATAATTGATGTGTCTAGTCTCGTCAAATGCTTACCCATGCTTGTAGTAAATGCTCAACTTTAAATGTTTTCCTTACTATCTGTTCATAATGAATGGTTATCATTAAATGATTGGGTAAGTGATAATCATGTTGGTTATTATTATTAAATTCTCATAATAAAGGTTCTTTATTATAGTTCTATTTTATTAATTGTTTAATGAATGATTATTTTTGGTTGCATATGCGTTTATTAATGTTATTATTAAATTCTTATAGTAATGTTCATAATTAATGTCTATTTAATTAATTGTTATGAAGAACGATTATTATTAATGTCTTGTACAAGTGTTTATTAACGTTCAATTATTATTAAATTCTCATAATAATGTTCACTATTAAATGTCAGTTTTATTAACTGTTTATGGTGAAGGGTTATTATTAATGTTTTTTTTAGTAAATGTTTATAGAGGAGTGGTTAGGAAAATCAATTGAGTCTCTTGCACAAATGGCTTGTATGTCATAAATGATAGTTAAAGATTTTTAGATTTCTTGTGCCATTGGATTTATGTAGTAATGATGGTTCTAGTTTTCGGACCTCTTGCGCAAATGGATTGTAGGTCATAATCATAGTTACAGATTTTTAGATTTCCTTAGCTCCTTTTAATCATTGTAAAGTAAGATCAATTACGAGATTAGATTTATTTTGCGCCTTGGAATAAAAAGGATTGGGTATTGTTGCGCACTAGATGACGTGGATGCATGTTCGCTTATATTTAGTTTATTTCTTGCGTGCATGAAAATTTAATGTATTGAATGCTGGTTTTAGATGTTTAGTTATTTAGTTTATTCTTGAATGATGGTTTTAAACTTATTTTATTTCTTGCATGCATGAAAATTTAAGGTATTGAATGAGGTATTGTATAATGTTTAGATTTTTCTTCTTGCGCGCAATGAAAAGTCAATGTAATGAATGGTTGTTGGTTATTTACTTGGGCGCTGGAAATTTTACTATAATGAATGATTATTTAGATATTATATTTCTTGCACGCCATGGAATAAATGTCGAATTATGTTGCCCACACTATGCCTTAATTTATGTTGCGGCATGACTAATTAGTAACTAGCTTTCTCTCACACATTTATTAAGTTGGCTTGTGAATGTTATGAAATTTTTTACTCCTGCGCGCAACGATTATTTAAATATTGATGTATGATTGATACAATGATGGTTACCCCTTTTCCCTGGTTAATGATATTAGGATTAATGGATTGATGAAATGGATAATTGTTGATGCTGTAGATTAGCTATTTGCTTGGATTGATTGTGTTAGTGGGACTTAGACACCTCCTTGTTCCTCAAAACAGTCGCCAACCTTGAGACCTTAAATGGTTAAAATTGATTGGAACTTGGGCTTGAGCATTGCTATTGTGTATTAGAGGTCCTAACCTTGCAGGGTAGGTTGGAAGGGTAGTATATTATGTGATTCTTGTGATTATCCTTCTGATGCTTATGATTCGTTATGTTATCTTATGTTTTCTTGGTATTATCTGATGATGGTCCTTATGCAAAGCATTGAACGTTTACTATTTTTACTATTATGCATCAATATCAATTGTAGAATGCAATGATGTGGTCTGCTGTTAATTAATGTGTTAATAAATCGATATGCGTGTCATGGTTCATGGGGATGCTATGTCGACATTGTGCTGTATTTTATCATTAATGCATTATTATTGCTTCGTTAATTTATGTGATTGATGTGTCGATGATGTTGCTAATTAAGTGTGATGTGTATTTTATAACACAAAAGAAAAAACAAAAATTGTCTCTTATATGATGCTTGTTGTTGTAACATTGAGGTCGTTACATTTTATCTAGCCATGGTCAGAAGAAAAAAATTGTTAAGGAAAATTTTGTTACACTCACTCCAACCTAGACATGTGGTGAATTTTTATTGGCCCATGATGATGTTACTTTGTCCAAGATGGATGACACATGTCATGCGGATTTGAAATGCATTTGGGCACCTTTGGTGGGTTCCACGTATCAATGTGGAAGTATTAGAGGCGTAGTGTTGAAACTAAACAAGAAGACTTCGACTAGGGTGACTTCGAGCTTGCACCTTGATCGTTGATTTGGATCTGGAGATAGTTTAGAGCCATTGATTTGGCCGTGATAGAAAGAAAAATTAGGTTAGGGAAAATATTACTCTGCTGACGTCATCTTCGACATGTGGTGCCTTTTTATTTTTCCTCATTGGCACTGATGTGGTAGAGGGGCATGACACATGTCACCTACTTTTGATGTGTTTTCCTATGTCTTTGGAAGATTTCATATGGCCACGTGGAAAATTCTAATTGGCCTAGGGCTTAGAGTGCCTCAGGATATGGAAACGAATCTTAATCGTCAATCAGAGGGTGCACCCATCAGAGTGATTGAGGGTTGTGTCTCAGCGGGACTTTGATGAGGGAGACTTCGACAACGTCATGCTGACATAATCTTATACATGTGGTGACTTTCCATTCGTCCATAGTGGTGCTGGTATGACAAGCAGACGTGACACATGTCACTATCTTTTGATATGTCGACTTATGTATTTGGAGGGTTACATATGACCACATGGAATCTTTTGGTTCTCCCTTACAGTGCTTTGTTGGAGGGATAACATGACACCTAACCGAGAGGCTTTGATGACGATGATCAAATATGGACTGCTAATCAGTGGTGTCCCATCAAAGTGATCAAGAGACAGGTCTCGAGAGGAACTCTTACAAGGTAAATTCAATGACTGTTGATATGGAAATGGAACTAAACTAGGAGCCATTGATCTAGTTGTGGTCGAAAGAAAAATTTTCCTAAGGAAAAGTTTGTTACGTTGACACCAACCTGGAGACGTGGAAAATTTTTATTGGTTCGTGATGATGTTTATTTATCCAATATGGATGACACATGTCACCTAGATTTGATATGATTTTAGGTGCCTTTGTTGGGTTCCATGCATCCATGTCGCAACCTCTGATTGGCTAACAAGTGCTCTGCTGGCATGCCATGCGTAATGCTAGGTTGACGCACTGGGGGTTATGGATATAATATGAACTGTTGATCTTTCGGGGGCATGATTGACGACGTGATGAAATATAGGTCATTGATCATAGGTTCCCATGAGAGTGATAAAGAGTTATGTCCCCAATAGGACTCCAACAAGGGAGAATTCAAAGAGGGAGACTCCAAGCTTGTATCTTGACTGTTGATAAGAGAAACTGGAGATAATTCAAGAGACGTTGATCTAGCTATGGTAGAAAGAAAAATTTGTCTAAGGAAAATATTTTCAATCTTACATCAACCTGGACATGTGGTGCCTTTCAATTGGCCCATGATGGTGCTGATGTGGAAGGAAAGCAGGACATGTGACACCCATTTTTAATGTGTTGACCTGTTCATATGGTGGGTTCCACATGTCCACATGGTATCTTCAGATTGGCCCGATAGGTTCCTTGTTGGCATTGAATTATTGCATACGTCACCCAAGACATGCATCCATTGATTGTTACTTGTGCAGGGGGGAAACCATGATTGATTCTAGGTTGTTGATCTCATCCCCCACTAGATCTAGACGGCTAATATGAAAGAAACCTTCCTTATGAAACCTTATCGTCAATATTACATCTAGGTTGTAGATCAAATGGCCTCCATTGGAGCGATAAAGATTTAGATCCCAGGGGAGACTCCGATGAGAGAGAGCTTGATGAGGGAAAATCCAACGCTAACTAAAACCATTGATTTTAAATGGTTAGGAACGTGACGAAATCTGCGACGTTGATCGTTCCTGCTTGAAAATCGTTTGATCAGTTGGGTCTCGTGGGTTTGTTGGAACTTGGTTCCTAAGCCCCGATCCTATGATAATCTCCTTGGCTAGTAGACTTAGGTCCCTGTCGAACGCGATAAGCCATTTTTGACCCCCGATAAGCACCCCAATGCTAAAATATTTCCTTAGTTTCCATGGGCATGGATTTTCTAACTTTTGCTTCAAGATTCCTTGAATTAATCTGTAACATCCCTCTCTGGCGCACTTAGAAAACTTATTCTTTGAGGACACTTGCTCGCAAGTGATTTGGATTTTTATGATGATAAAACATTTATCCTTGATGATGATGCGTTATGATAGATGACATGATGTTTTACTTCTTTGATATAAACAGGTGTTATTGACTCAATTTTATTGAGTGTGCAGGGTTTTTGACCTGGAGGATGCAGAGGCATCGAAGGAACCCCTTGGAATCCGGATTGAGTCAGGGAGTGTGCTATTTGAGTTGATTTATTTACCATGATATTTTATTGATTTGATGATCTGTTGTTGACATGTTCTGACGTGACGGTTGATGATGCAGGCTGACGATAACTTGCCGACCAGACTCAAATATGGAGTAAAGGGGCCACACACGATTTCCAGAGAGGTTGAGGGAGAGGTGTGGACAACATTCCTGCCACAGCCTACTAGCACTCCCGCCGTGGCTCAAACTGTAGGTTAATGATTACCTAGTTCGAGAGGATCCACGATGCCATGAGGGAAGACTGCGACAGTCACTCACGATGATTCTAAGGGGTGTGCAATAAGGCGAGGGCCTTATTCCTTAGAGCCCTTAGTCTCCCACAAGTTCACCTGGCGGAGTGTTGACTCCAGGGGTTATAGATGTCTACCAATCAGTCAAGTCGATGAGTGGCACCCTTGGAGCACGTGGTGCATCCTGAAGGGCACGTCGTGCAAAAGAAACACAAGTTGGCGAGTGACACCCTTTGAGCACGTGGTGCATCTTGAAGGGCACGTCGCGCAACATAAACAAACGAGGCGAGTGGCACCCTTGGAGCACGTAGTGCGTCCTGAAGGGAACGCCCCATTGGTGATGATGATGAGACACACCTAGATGACCCTACGACTTTACCGCCTTAAGAAATTCTCAAAACGACTCCCCTAATTAATTGTCGCCGAGTTCAAATCTAAACCTAAATTTAAAAACATCTCTAAGATAAAAATTTGTTTAGCCTTAAGAAAGGACCCTACAAAAATAAACATAAGGGCGTAAACTAAAACCCTCCTAAGTATGGTTAAAGTCTTCTTAAATTTAGGGGGGGTAAAGTGAAGAGAGAGATAAATAAATTAAAATCCGTGGTTTTAATTGTAAAAAGGAATAAAAATTAAATAACGTGTGATAGTATAAACGTTATGAATTTAAAAATATAATGAAACGATTAATTAACACATTTATCTTTTTGTTTTTTAAAAACAAATAAAAAAAAAAGGGAGAAAGGAATAAATAATAGAAATAAGGAAACTTGTAATAAAGGAAACATAATAAAGGAAAGTAGAGGACATAGGGTAAAAAGCAAAAAGGAATCAACAATTAAGGACTTACTAAAATGAACTAAATTTAGCAATTTCATTTTAGGGAAAGTTATTAAAAGCAGGTAAGGGGATCTAGGAACACCTAGGAGTAATTTTAGGAGCGAATCTAGGTGGGTGAGGGAAATGAGTCTTTTAATTTTTTTTAAGAAAATAATGTTGGAGAAACGTGGGGGATGAGTGACACTTGGACGGTAGAGAATTTTTAGAGGATTGCCATTAAAACTGAAATTAATAGTGATTTAGGGAAAGTAGGTGGGTCTCAAATTTCTATAAAAGAAGGGGAAGAGAAGGAAGAAGAGGAGGAACGGTTAGCGTAACGTTACGCTGCCGGATTGTGGCTTGACTGATTGCTTGTGAGGAGTTGGGTTTTTCTCAGCTCGGATTGGAGTGGTATCTCAGCCTTGCGAGGTGAGCTGAGAAGCTAGAATTATCTTCTGGAATTTGTGTGGTCCCTTTGCGGCTTGGGGGGCTAAGGGGGAAGCAGAGTACCCCTAGCGATTAGCTGGGAGGTACCGGTGAGGTCGCTATGGTCGGTGAGCGGGAGCGGCAAGGAGCACGGGAGTCCTTCGAGGCAGGCGATAAGACCATGGTATGATATTTCTTTGGTAGAGTAGAATGCATATTTCTTTACTTCGGAAATTAAATCTTTAATGTTGTAAAAACGTTGATTCAGTTGTAGAAATCCGGTAATCGTGGGAAAATAATCTGTACTCCGTACCTTGTATCTACATATTTAATGTCTTCCTCTGTTTTTTCCATGGTTGTCTCGCTCCTTGGTCCCTTTATAATCTAGAACTTGATTGATGGCAAAGTTCCTTGTTGTGCATTGATCACCGGATTAGTTTTTTTTTCTCTCTGCAAATTTGCCTTTGCCCAGTAATACTGGTTGAACTCTGTTTTAAGCCTTGCCTTTCGCTTGAATGAAAAAATTTATGGTCTTTGTTCATGTTGGGGTTCTAGTTTTCCTGGATTGGTATCCTTGCTTCTGTGAGACTCTTGTGGCTGTGTTTTCCAGATGTTTTATATCTGCTAAAAAAATAAAATAAAATTGGATGGTAGCGTACAGTCTTAACCCTCTGTTATTTATTTGCATTGTGGTATACATAGTAGGGGGCGATTCAGTGGCGAGTTCATCTGCATCCGTTATCCTCCTTTACCTTTTCCTTTTGAGAAAAAAAAAACACACAAAAAAAAAACCCTTTTTAATTGGTACTGTATTGGCAATCTTGCTGTAATCCGCCATATGGTCACCATAGCTGCGACTTGCATAGAAACCCAACCATTAATAGGAGGCATTCTATAATGGGCGTAAGGGAATTTGTTTCTTGTGATTAGTTGCAGACTCCTTCTGGCAATTTCAGGCCAGTATTTCTTTCTTGGCAGTATCAATTGTAAGTTTTTTATGAGATTCGTTTTTGAATTTAAAGCGTGTATCTCTTCTCCTCTGTCTTTAATTAGATAAAGACGTTTTCAATTCGTTCGGGATGGGGGTATTGACCTTGGGATGCGGTAATAGTTGAATCGCTTCTCCTAGCAGCTGCCCCTTCTGTAACGACCTTGCCCTTAGTCACTGGCAGCGTTATCTTTGCTCATTCCTGAGCGTACCTTCGTGTGTTTTTTTCCTGTTCAATCCTGAGCATATGTCTTGTATTTCTCCTTGTTCGTACCTGAGCGTACCTTCCTGTGTGGCAGCGTCATTGCAAGCATACCTTCCTGGTTATCCTCGCCAGTGAAGTCACCCCTCTTATGCGCGTCCCTCACTTGAGTTGATGGGGTGTTTATGCTCTACGTTTCCCAACACCTGTTATGGACAACAAGCTGCCAGGAGACAGAGTTGTCCCAGTGTTTTTCCCCATGACTGTATGGGATTCGAGCTATTAAATCCATTAATTTTAGTGTCTAAATTCGAGGTAAGGGGTCCTACCTGGTGGCGTCATTAATTTCTAGTTATTATCTAACGATTATTTACAATATTAAGTTGGTGGAGTTTCTATTTCTACATTGAGGGCTAGAGGCGAATCCACCCATGATTCCCATTGATTTCAATTTAATATGATTCATCATCGATTATTTTATTGCATTGTTTCCGTAATGAAAAGTCCTTTTTAGTTTCAGGAACAATGCTAAATCATTACACGGTGAACAAAATATCAGTTTATTATTAGTTTATTATTGGTTCATTGTTCTTAAAATAAAAGTCAATATTAGTTTATTATGCTTATCCTCAGTTCACTATTAGTTAATTATTTGAAATGAAAAGTCTTATTTAGATGGGGGTGCAATGCTAAATCATTATACGGTGAACAAAATGTCAGTTTATTATTAGTTTAATATTGTGTCATTGTTTTGTATTGAAAAGTCATATTAGTTTATCATGTATATTATCGATTATTTTATTAGTTTATTGTTAGATCATTGTTTTGTAATGAGAAGTCCTTATTAGTTTATTATGGTTATCATCGACTATTCTATTTACAATGTTTTTGGTAATGGAAGGTCATTATTAGTTTAAGAACAATGCTATTTATTTAAAGAATATGATTTTCAGTTGAATAAAGGATGAGTTGCAATGTAGAAAATCTTTAAAATTCAATCTGCCATATGTTCCCCATGTTTCGAATTTAACAAGTTAATCGCGTTTATTTTATTATAATGTTGTAATGAAAAGAAATCCTTAGCTCAACTTACAATGCTATCTTTGATAAAAGCAAATATGTGGTTAGTATGGACAGGTTCCTAATGTTTCCGTTGTTGTTAATCACAATAAGGGTAACGACATCATTAGTTTAGTTGCAGTAATAATGTGATATAGAAGGCGATGATATGAT
The DNA here is from genome assembly GCA_010110895.2 of Picea sitchensis. Lineage (NCBI taxonomy): Eukaryota > Viridiplantae > Streptophyta > Pinopsida > Pinales > Pinaceae > Picea > Picea sitchensis. The sequence continues at coordinate 17,652 of SNQJ01S0078433.1, forward strand.
TATGTTAGGGTGATGCTATGGTAATTCAGTTAATTAATGAACTTATTAAGACTGGTTTGGTAACTCGTCGTTAAAGAAAATCAAAGGGAGTAATTGGTTGGTAATTCTTGTCATGGAGTCTCGATAGTGGTTGGTCGATGTCTGAGTCCTTCTGACTTATGTCTTCCATAGAGGTCTTGGTTGTCCGTTGACTGGTTGTACTTGGTTGTCTTGCATTGCTTGGTCTGCTTGTATCGGGCGGGATGTAGACACCTCCATGTTCCTCAGAACAGTCGCCATCCCTGAGACCTTAAATGGTTAAAATCGATGGGAACCTGGGCTTGAGCGTTGATTATGTGTCTTTGAGGTCCTAACCTTGCAGGGTAGGACGGGCGGG
>SNQJ01S0078433.1:25423-36183 GCA_010110895.2 Picea sitchensis
CACCATAGAAATTGTATGGTAGAAATCGTATTTACTTCCAATCCACTTCACTCATCACAAGCCACATTATTTTTCTAGATCTATCAATAACGTAAGGTGATTAAAATATAACATGAGGTTGGGAAGAAACTAGTGTGGCATTTTGTACTACATGTTGACGAGGGATTTACTATTGATATTATCTCATGAAAGCATTTAGGAGGAAGAAATGAGATTAGATATGGTTTATAAATATACTTCAATGTGTTGGGAGATATGTTAATGAATATTAACCATAGGTGGTCACTTTGGAACTCATCCATATGTATGTAATAAAAATATAAAGTGCTCTAATTAAGAAAATGAGCATGCAGGATTTTATGTACAAACTTCAATGTTTGTAGACATATGATGCTAGCTCTAAATTCAACACCACATGATAATATAGGCATTATAAAGGGTATGATAATTGATTTAATTCTTTTAACCCATAAGGTTCGATTGAAGTTTGGTTATGAGAACTGTTTTTATCCTTCTGTTTTAATAAATAACTCAAATGCCCCACTATTTATTACACCATGTATTATATTTCACATTTTTTTATACCTATGCTCTAATAAAGAAATCAAAATCACATGCCTCACTGTATATGATAGGATCATTGGATCGATGTTCAGTGAACAAGATCAATGAATTAGGACTAAAATAATAAAGGTAGGTGTATCAAATTGAGTTGGATTTGAGTATAAAACCGTTTTTTAGTCTTTTCTTTTCCTTTGAGGTTGGAGTCATCTCTCTGTCTCTATCTCTCATATCTCTTTTAAACATTATGTATTAAATGTTTTCATGATTCAAATTGAAAATATATTAGGATACATATTTTTTGATACTATGACCAAGTCTGAGGTGTGTGGAGGTGCTTCTAAAATATTGGATAAATAATTTTAGAATCTAGAACATGTATTACTTTAAAGTGATAATCTTTCATTTTATGGCCTATTCATGATGAAGTACTTAAAGGACGTCTTCTAAGAGAGGTTAAATATGAGAACATTCAAAACTCTATTTGATGAATTTGTAACATGCATCGGTTATATGTTTCATCGATGCATGCTGCGTAATATACAATAGCTTTTTTTATGAATGATTTTTTATATGATTAATAGAATTGTTTATGAATGATTGTTTTTAAGCAGTCAAATATTTTCATGATTTAAATTGAAAAGGGATTAGGATCTATGTTTTGATACTATGGACAAGTTTGAGGTGTGCAGAGGTGCTTTTAAAACATTCGATAAATAATTTTAGAATTTAGTCCATCTATTACTTTAAAGTGACAATCTTTTATTTTATGGCCAATTCATGATGAATTAGAGGATGTGTTCTAAGAGGGGTTAGAAATGAGAACATTCAAAACTCTATTTGAGGAATGTGTAACATCCCAATGATGATTATATGTTGCATCCATGCAGGGTGTGTAATCTACAAAATAACTCAAAGATGCTTACCCCAAAATTGAAAACATAGTGAAACTCTCAAGTAAAAATATTATGTATAATTTTTTTGTGCTTCTTTAATTTCATATATATATATATATATATATATATATTATTCTCTATGTTTGTGGCTTGATGGTTAAGAACATGTGTTTCCTCTTTGGAGGTTATTGGTTCAAATTTAGAGGGTGTAGGGTATGTATACCTCCATAGACTTTAGCAATCAAGTCACTTTTTCAAATGGGGTCCCTTGTCCCACAAACAAAGGGGTCTCATACACCAATTTGATGTCTGGCTTGGTCGTGACCTTAAAAATAGATTATTATTTTTATTGTTATTATAAAGAATGAACTTTGACTTATATAGATTTAACTAACTTTATAGTTTATTATATCTATGTAGATACACATGCACACACATATATAACTATGACGTATAATATAATTATTAAAAACTATATAATATAGATTATATAATATTTTTTTTTTATAGTTTATATGTTAAAAAAATATTTAACTAACTTTATCAAATTGTTTTTTACAAGAAACTTAAACTAAGTAATTTTATGAAAATGGTGTTCAAGTTTCATATATAGCTATTTGAAAAAATAATCTCAACTAATTTTTAGCTAAATTAAATTATAATTATTTTCTTCATTATTAATCACATTAATATTGATGATGGATCACATTAGTATGGTCCAAAATGTTCATAAAACCAATATAAATACGATGTATATGGAAGGTTCTATACACAAGAAAATACTATTTGACATATAATAATTAAATGTATGTTTAACAAGAAACATATCTATGTAGTACATCCATTTCATAGACACTTGCATAACATCATAGATGCTATAACTATGAACTCAGATATGAAACATCCTGTTGAGATTCCATGGAATCAATTCCCTCTTCTAATCTAGACAGAAATATCATTAACTTAGTTGTTTAAAAAATATGATTGCAATATGCCAAATTCCTACCACCAATTGTATCAACCAATTAAGTACCACCAATTGTATCAACCAATTAAGTAGATACTTCCTATGCTAAGGTTTTGATCCTTAATTCCTCATAGGGTAATACATTTAACACAAAATAGAACCATGAAATATAATGTTTCTATCCAAACATATTTCCACTCTTAAAAATTCAAGGATTAATCTCTTGGGTTTAGTACTCAAGATCCAAAATCAACCCTCTCTCCATGTTGGGAAGACTACCAAGACAAATGTTAGCATCCGTCCAACAAAATATACAATATCAAACCACCCCTCCATCAAGAGTTTCACTATTATAAAGTTCATATATGCCTAATTTTTAATCCCGACAACATAAACCTATGTCATATATAGGACCAATTGAAGTGGGGATTTTCAACTTCTTTAATTAATTAATTACAATTAGCTACATTGAAACACATGTAATGCCACATGCCCCCATGGGAATATTTTCCTATAATGTAAAATACTTATAAATCCATTTTGTTCCATTTAGCATGTGGTGTTTACAATTTTCCCATTATATTTTATAATAAACCACATGGTGACATGTTGGGTTGTCTCCCCGATTTCCACTACAATAATTCCAAAAAATTAATTTTAAAACAAAATTCTTTTATTAAGTACAAAATTTGTTCTAATGGTTCCCAATGGTAAGATTATGTTGGAATGTGAAATGTTCTTTGTCAAATTCATAGGATCACCTAGGGAAAGGGTCCAGTTAGGCTGTGATATCCCACAACTTGGATTTTTAATTATTATTTGTATTATTGTTTTAATTTAGAATTTTAATTAATTTTCCAAAAAGACAATTTGGTCGATTGATGAAAATTGAATTGTAAAACCTTATTATTTTATGAAAATAAACACATGTGGAAAAAGGGGCACACATTGAAGCAACTGTTAAAGAGGGAGTTGGGAATCAAAAGGGGTTGGCCAAGTGCCATCAGACTAAGACAAGTTGTGGAGTTAACTCAACTTCAAAAAGACATATTCCAAATTTATAGGAGAATCTGTGACCATGTGTAAAATTGAATCTAGCATGTGGTCAGTGAGCAGGAGGCTCAAGACAAGTGTCACAAGTCCTAGGAAAAATAAAATAAGTCATGACAAGGGAATGGGACGACATTCCTATGAGGAGAATTGGATAGCTTGAGATTAGCTACGCACAAACCGACTTGACACAAAAATTTTACAAAAATTATACATAGAAAGATGGAGCTCAGAATTTTTCAAGAGGTCATGTAGGAATCCCATTGGTTCTGAACTCATCTCGGGGTGACAGAGGTTGAAAGAGACTCTAGTCTAAGGTTGGGAGGAACAAGGTATTCAACATGTGGTTTCCCCAAAGTTCCAAGTTTTATTTCTTGTGATGAATATGCTTATTTAAATGTTTATTGTGTTATTGTACATTTCCGTGACTAAATTCTTTGAAATAAATAACTAGAACAATATTAGAATTTAATGCTTGATATACGAGATATAGATGCATATATATGTTTCTTAGAGAAAAATGTGAAAGAAAATTTAATAGTTATTCTGATGTAGGAACTGAATCATACTATCAGTAATAGATCAATAGCACTCATAGGTAAAAACCTAGTTAATAATCTAGGGCTGTTTTGGATGAGAAATTCGTATGGAAGAGACATGGTTCATCGAAATACAATATACAACTAGAAAGGAGTGATACAAAATAGGAATTGATATCGATGAACCAAGGTTCAATATATATAATGGGTAAATGAATTATTACATATTCAAACAGAATTCCGCACGAAACCTTATGCATATATTCAAAAGGAATATCGTTACAGAGTTTAGTAAAACACATTGTATAATCTGAAGAAAACTCGTTACAGAATTTAACAAGATACCCTATGTATATATTCAAATTAAAAATGTTAGATACTATATAGAATCTAACAAGTGGAGTCTATTTATAAATTGTATATCAATGAAAAAGGAATCAATAAAAAAAGTATTACAACATCATAACATGCGTAGACATTAGTCCGAAGCCACCTGAATTTTATGAATAATTACATTAAAAAATATTCGGTTGACTAGTTCGACAAAATGTAGGAGAAGAATAATGACAATTGGTGATATCTGATTTAAACCTACATAAGTGTTGAAACCCGAATACCTTTCTGTACATGGGTATTCAAGAGCTTCATGGTAACTGCTGTCTCGACACCTACAAAATGAATAAGAAAATAAGTTAGAAAGACACACGAGTTATTTAATCGAATTTAAGTTACATATACAAATAGAAACAATATTACCATGGATGAGAAAAGTGTCGAAGTATTGTAATGACCCCTCCATTACGACTAGGAAAGTGAAGCACAAAAGTAATTTTATTTTTAAGCATCAAGAAATTAACGCTAGCACATAATTCATAGTAGCGCCTAATCAATGACATCATAATTAAAAGAATTACAAGTGACTCATCATCGTAATCCATAACAATGCATCCAACACATCAATCATAATTAGTAACGACACATATTTAGCACATCGTCGCATTAGATAACGACACAAAATCAACAAGTATCATCAATGGAGACTGATATCAACTCATCACATAAAGATAATATAGAGAAACTACCCGCCCAACCTAACCTACAAGTTTAGGACCTCCAATACACATAAGCAATGCTCAAGCCCGAGATTCATCCAATTGATTTTGAACATTTAAGGTCTTAGGGCTGGAGACTGTTATGAGGAATAAGGAGGTGTCTACATCCCACTAACACAATCAAGTCCAAAAACCAACTAGCTAAATTGACAACATCAACGATAATTAGTGGCACACTAGTGTTCAAATAACCAATCACACATCACATAAATTCCAAGGCGCATAATAATTTAATTACTAAATCAATCATACAATGACATAAGTTAAGGCACAATGTAATCAACTTTATTTTATTTTCAAGGTGCAAATGCAGACATCTACTTTACTTCAAGGCATGCGATTAATCAATCATTGAATTCAACAATAACCAACATTATTTTCAAGGTGTTGTAATGTACCTCCTCGTTACGACAACCATACTAGTAACAGGTGCAAATTTTTTTATTTTTATTTTTTCTTTTTTTAAAGTGTGTGCGCACGTGTAGAAGTAACAACACACTTAACTATACGATGCCACTTGACAACCAACAAGACACAACCACGACAAGGCAAATTGAAGTCACACAACGAGTAACTGCAACAATATACGATCACCGACATAAGGCGCACATCGCAGCATTAAGACATATTGGGGGTGCACAGTAAGAACATAATGGGAAGACTCCAGGGTGTTAGGGTTACTATTTCTGCACAGGAAAGCAGGGCGTTTAGTCTTATGTCTTCCCGAAAGAAGATTAGACAGGCTCCTGGCCGGCTGCTCAGGCAGAAACTAGTAACCCGACCTAGAACCAGACACAAGCAGGACGAACACGACAAGACGACCCCGACATATCACAGTGACAACAAGTAATAATGCCCCTAGACATAAGGTGTACAACTAGCAGCTGTAAGCAGTAAACGACACCANAACACAATCAAGTCCAAAAACCAACTAGCTAAATTGACAACATCAACGATAATTAGTGGCACACTAGTGTTCAAATAACCAATCACACATCACATAAATTCCAAGGCGCATAATAATTTAATTACTAAATCAATCATACAATGACATAAGTTAAGGCACAATGTAATCAACTTTATTTTATTTTCAAGGTGCAAATGCAGACATCTACTTTACTTCAAGGCATGCGATTAATCAATCATTGAATTCAACAATAACCAACATTATTTTCAAGGTGTTGTAATGTACCTCCTCGTTACGACAACCATACTAGTAACAGGTGCAAATTTTTTTATTTTTATTTTTTCTTTTTTTAAAGTGTGTGCGCACGTGTAGAAGTAACAACACACTTAACTATACGATGCCACTTGACAACCAACAAGACACAACCACGACAAGGCAAATTGAAGTCACACAACGAGTAACTGCAACAATATACGATCACCGACATAAGGCGCACATCGCAGCATTAAGACATATTGGGGGTGCACAGTAAGAACATAATGGGAAGACTCCAGGGTGTTAGGGTTACTATTTCTGCACAGGAAAGCAGGGCGTTTAGTCTTATGTCTTCCCGAAAGAAGATTAGACAGGCTCCTGGCCGGCTGCTCAGGCAGAAACTAGTAACCCGACCTAGAACCAGACACAAGCAGGACGAACACGACAAGACGACCCCGACATATCACAGTGACAACAAGTAATAATGCCCCTAGACATAAGGTGTACAACTAGCAGCTGTAAGCAGTAAACGACACCAGGTGTTAAGTACAGTACGGTCACATAAAGAGAATCCATCAGTAGAGTTTACTATTTCTGCACAGAAAAGCAGGGATTTTAGTCTTATGTCTTCTCGAAAGAAGATTAGACAGGCTCCTGGCCGACTACTCAGGCATAAACTAGTAATCTCTGTCAGGGGTGTCGCAAGAGTGGAAACCCTGCCTTTAAAGGGCCTGAGACTCTTGATACGGCACTGGATTCTTTACATAGAAAAATCAATCACACAGACATGTCTCCTAAGCCTACCGGGGGTGACTGTATCCCACCTGACACAATCGACCAAGCAACCAACTGAATACTATCGCGTACAACATAAACAAGAAGACAATTATGTCCTTTACGGAAGGTGCGTGACGGAAGGATTCCGACCACGGAACCCAAGTTCAACATTATTTAATCGATCAACCCCCTTAATTTACTAACTCGGAGTATTTTATTGTACGTAAGTCAAGGTTATGGAATCATATATGTTATTAATAAAATCACAATACCACTGTCATGTATTATTAACCATCATTCATTTATATCGTATATCCGGACCATGATCTTACCATTACAATACCTCTTATATGCTACAACCACCAAAATTGTAATAACCTTTACAAGATAAAAACATTTAATTCCAACATGAAGAGCTCTCAATGCTATGTCATTATAATCATAAATCTCAATGATAATGCAAAATACCATCATATTCATAAGTAACATCATAATTGGAAGTAACACTATATCATCTTAATTTAAAAGGGCCATCTATAAAATACTAAAATTTTAACATGACAATACTTATAAGGGGCAATATTGGAAAGGACAACTATCACCATTAATAATGACAGTTATTCAAGACAACCATTAATTACAGATGTCAATATATATAAATAACATCATAAATATAGGAACATCAAATTGAGAATATCAATATACATCCTAATCAAGATGGTAATCTATAAAATATTAAAATTTAAAATGATAATAAATAAAAAGGCAATATTGGGAAATGCCCAACCATTAATATTAATATTAATGTTGCCAATCATTAAGATAACAATTAATTAAAGGAGTCAATATTTAGACACAACATCATAATGATAGGTGACATTAATTTTGAAAATAACCATACACATCAGAAGTAGAAAAAATGGCAATCTATAAATAATAAAAATATTAAGGACAATAATTAAAAGGGCAACTTCTGGAAATGGCAACTATCAATATTACAATGATAATAAGTAAGGATCACCATTAATCTAAGGAGGTCAATATAGATTACATCCTAATTATAAGTGACATCTATTTGATATAGCAACACACATCACAAAAAAAAGGCAATCTACAAATGATAACATTTTAAATGACCATAATTAAAACAATAATACATAAAAAGTCAATAGAGAATGCTTCTAGTTACAATGGTTGGTAATAAAATAGACGAGGTTTTACCATGATAACTCAAATCGAGGGATCCCTTCCAATCAGATGGTAAGGAAATTCGCGCTTGGTAAGTTGAGCCTTCTAAACCCCTTAATTATAAAGAGCTCTAAACCAAGTCTGGTAAGTGACTGAACCATCTACTTTTAAGCCTATGCACTCACAACTATATAGTCAACGTGAATGCCTATCATACGCATGGAAGAATCAACCTAGGGTTCCGTTATTGAATAGAGACCAGGAACAAACGTACCAGGATTTCAATAGATGGCGAGGTTGTCAGTAATTTCAGTAAGACGGAAAGGAGGAAAAGGAAAACAATACGTGGGTATCTGGCGCGCATGAAAAGGGATATATTAATTGTCCAGTTTTATGGAGATCGGTTTCAAAATAGAAATATCATGACTAAGACAACAACAACCCCAAAACGCAACCCATCGCAGTGACAGTAACAAATGCAAACCCAAACGCAGCTGTGAAACGCGACAGGAATATCATTAAACGCAACTGTAAAATGCAACTGTAAAGCACAACAGGATTATCATTAAAACGCAACAGGAATATCATGAAAACGCAAACCCTAGCAGATAAAACGAAATGTGACAAGACTCGGATTGGCATTCAGAATTGCAATTAGATTGGTATTTACCATTAAACGCAGACCAAACAAATGAAACGAAATGCAATGCAATTCCGATTTGCATTCAGATTGCATTTAGATTTGCACCAGTCATTAAAACGCAGGCCAAAACAAATAAAACGAAATGTATTGCAATTCCGAATTGCATTCGGATTGCATTTAGATTTGCACCTGTCATTAAAATGCAGGCCAAACAATTAAAACGAAATGTGTTGCAATTCCGATTTGCATTCGGATTGCGTTTAGATTTGCCCCTGTCATTAAAACGCAGGCCAAACAATTAAAACGAAATGTGTTGCAATTCCGATTTGCATTCGGATTGCATTTAGATTTGCTCCTGTCATTAAAACGTAGGCCAAAACAAATAAAACGAAATGTAAGGAGGCTCCGTCTGGAAGAGAACGCCCACCTAACAACACTCACTGTATATAAATGTAACGCCCAATATAATTGTTGCAACCACTCCCAATAATAGTTTGCAAAAACGCCCAATACCACAGTATTCAAATGAAATAAAGATGCTCATTCTGAATGAGAGTGCAGACCAAGACACACAGAGGTAACCACCAATAAATACAAGGAAAGCCATTTAAAACTCCCCAAACACAAAATGTAAAACGCAGCTCATTCAACCATTTAAAACGCAGACCAAAAACGCCCCAAACGCATTGCCAGAAGATAACGAATTGCCAGAAGATAAATTGAATTGCCAGGTTAAATTGATTTGCCAGAAGATAAAACCAATTGCCAGAGGTAATATGAATTGCCAGGTTGAACGTTTTGCCGGAAGATCGAACAAATTGCCAGAACAACAATTATTAAAATTTACACATTCCCCCACCATCATTTAAATTTGCACAGTTCAGGATTACAACAGAATGATTCTATACAGTCTAAAACAATGAATGAAAGGGAAATATACAACATCAATAACATTAAAATTGCCGAATATAAAAATGCATTCTACTTCACCAATTAAAATCATACCGTTGCCTTTCGCTTGCCTCAGACGACGTATTGGGCTCCGCACTGCTTCCCGTGCTACGTGCCGCTCCTGCTTGCCGACCTTAGAAAGCTCACCAATACCTCCCAGCCAATCACTAGGGGTACTCTGCTTCCCCCTTAGCCCCCCGAGTCACAAAGGGGCCACACAAAATCCAGAGATAAGACTAGCTTCTCAGCTTGCCTCCAAGGCTGAGCTACCACTCCAATACAACTGAGATAAACCCAACTCCTCACAAGCAATCCGTCAAGCCACAATCCGGCAGCGTAACGTTACGCTAACTGTTCATCCCTTCCTCCTTCTTTTCCCCTTCTTTTATAGAAATTTGAGACCCACCTACTTTCCTAAATCTTTATTAATTAAATTTTTATGACAAACCTCTAAAACTTCCTGAGGTCCAAGTGTCACTAATCCCCCATGGTTCTCCAAAAATTTATTTCTTTTTAATAATTAAAAGACTCAATTCCCTCACTCCCCCTAAATTCGCTCCAAAAATTACTCCTAGGGTTCCTAGATCCCCTCTCATGCTTTTAATAACTTTCCTCAAATGAAGTTTCTAATTTTTAGTAACTCCTTAAATGCTGATTCCTTTTTTCTTTTTACCCTATGTCTCCTACTTTCCATTATTAAGTTTCCTTTGTTCCAAGTTTCCTTATTTCTATTTTTTTTATTTCTCTCCTTTTATTATAATTTTTTTTTGTTAATCCCAAAATGATAAATGCGCTTAATAGTCTTTTCAATATATTTTTAAAATCCTAAATTTTTATACTCCCACACTTTAATAATTTTAATTCTTCTTTAAAATTTAAAAACCATGTGCTTCAATTAAATTATCCCCCTCATT
>SNQJ01S0078433.1:36193-51765 GCA_010110895.2 Picea sitchensis
CCTCTCCCTCAATCTCTCTGGAAGTCATGTGTGGCCCCTTTACTCCATATGTGAGTCTAGTCGGCAAGCTATCGTCAACCTACATCATCAACCATCATGTCAGAACATGTCAACAATATATCATCAAATCAATAAATATCATGGTAAATGAATCAACTCAATATCACACTCCCTGACTCAATCCGGAGTCCAAGGGTTTAGTCGATGCCTCTACATCCTCCGGGTCAAAAACCTGCACACTCAAATAAACTGAGTCAATAGAACCTATATACAACAATAGTAAAACATCATGTTCATCAATCATAACGCATAATCATCAAGGACAAGTGTTTTATCATCATAAAAATCCAGATCACTTGCGAGCAAGTGTCCTCAAAGAATATGTTTTGTAGGTGCGTCAGAGCGGGATGTTACAGGTGCACACATGACCTAATTACCATATTAAACATAAATCAACATCATTCAATGCGTGCAATTAATCCATTTATTTAAGAATCATACATCAACATTATTACAATGCGCACGAGTAATCTAAAACATAATCATTTAGGCATCATCATTAGTCCATAGCGCAAGAAATCTAATTACTTAATCATCAACATATCCCATGGTGCAAGGGAAATCAATTGCTCAATCATTTATTCATTAACATTTTTAGTGGCGCAAGAGTAAATTGATTGCCAAAAATCCTAAATCAACATTGTATAAATGTGCAAGAGTAAACTAAATCTAGACAATTATGGGCCAACATAATTAAGGGAGTAAGAGTAATCATTATGTTTATTCAATGCGTAACAAATCCAATCAAAATAAGTTCAAGGCGCAAGAGAAATCAATAGTTTTTGTAACATCCCTCTCTTGCGCGCACTGAGCAAACTTATTCTTTGAGGACACTTGCTTGCAAGTGATCCATATTATTATACTATTGGTCATTTGATTATGATTATGAGGCATTATGGATATCATTATATGTTATTTTCTTGTATTGACATAGATAGGTGCTATTTATTGGGTTCTCTCGAGTGTGCAGGACTTTGGACCTCGAGGATGCAGAGGCATCAATGAAACCCCTTGGACTCTGGATCGAGTAAGGGAGTGGACTATTGGGGTTTGATTGTTGTTGATATGACATATGTACATCTGATTAGATGTTATGATGATTGATTATTATTTCTGACATGATTCATTGATAATGCAGGCTCACGATAGCTTGACGACCAGAATCACATGTGGAGTAGAGGGGTCACGCAGGACAACCAAAGACTTGTGGGAGAGGTGTGGACAACAGCCTTGCCACAACCTACTAGCACTCCCACCATGGCTCGAACGGTAGGTTAAGAACTACCTAGATTGAGAAGACCCACAATGCCATGAGGGTAGACTGTGACAGTCGCTCACGATGATTCTAAGGGGCATGCAATAAGGGATGAGCCTTATTCCTTAGAGGTCCTTAGTCTCCTACAAAATTACCTAGTGAATTATTGAATCCAGGTTTTTTTTATGTCTACCAAGTCAGTCAAGAGGTGAGTGGCACTCTTGGAGCACTTAGTGCGTCCTAAAGGGCATGCCGCACAAGGAAAACTAAAAAAGGCGAGTGTCATCGTTTGAGCACCTAGTGCATCCTGAAGAAAACATCGCGATTTCAACGGGTAAGTGAATAAACCTGGCCTTAAAATGAATGATGTGATAAGTAATATTTAAAAACAATTTCCCTAATAAAAATGTCGCCCAACCTAGTGAAATTAAAATCTAGGTCTAAGTAACACATGTGTCAAAAATAATAATAATCATAATTAAACATTTAACAAGGAGGTAAGAAACTCAATTAAATTATTAAAATCAAATTATAATGGGGGATTAAGTTTTTAAAAAAGGAATCGATTGTTTTTATCTATTTTTGCTAAATTAATTTTAGATAAAAAGAAAAGAGGGTAAATGATTATTTTATCTACATATGTTAATTTAATTTTTAATTAAAAAGAAAAAGGGGTAAATGGTTGTTTTCATACACTTGCTAATTTGAGTTTTAGTTAAAAAGGGAAAAGAGGGAAACTTAAAAGAAATAGGAAACTAAAGGAAAAAGGGAAACATAACGAAAAAGGTAAACGTAAGGAAAAAGATGAATGTCTAACTTAGTAAGGAATCTCGCCTTTAAGAACTTTCTAATTATGATCTCAACTAGAAATTTAGTAAAGGCATAAGTCATTTAAAATGTGTAAGGGAATATTAGGACACCAAGGAGCGTTTTTAGGAATGCTTTTTGGTGGGTGAGGGAAATAGGAATAATTTAATAATTATTGAAATTAATTTCTGGTGCAACTAGGGGGATGAGTTACATGTGTATGGGGGAGGTTTTTTCTGATTAAATTAATGAAAAAATAAATTAAATGAGAATTTGGGAAAGAAATCACTTAAAAAATCTATAAAAAGGATGGAGGAGGAGGGGGGTATGGATTTGATATTTATGCGTAATGTTACGCTGTTGAATTTTTGTCTTGACTGAACTTATCTTGTGGGATTTGGGATACTCGGCTCGGGTAATGAGTGGTAGTTCGACCTTGCGAGGTGAGATGGGTGCTAGCGGTTCTATGGTATTGTGTGTGTGGCCCCTTTGTGGCTCGGGGGGCTCAGGGGGAAGAGGAGTACCCCTAGCATTGACTGGGAGGTGCCAGTGAGGTCACATCAGTCAAAAAATGAGAGTTGGATGGAGCACGTGAGGTACTATGACTCGGAGCTTTCGCATTTGGCTATGGTATGCATGCGTTTATTTTTGAATGGTAGATTATTATTGTTCCCGTGCTTTCATTAATATACTTATTTTGTGTAAAGATTATATTTTACTCAACATTTTATAATCAATGAACTTAAATTCATCCTAGCCTTACGCTTGCTGCATTTGATTTGATTTTCTTGGAGAACCAAACCCTGATTGCTATGACTTTTCTATGTTTTTTGTATTGATTATTACGAATAAATTGGTTTTTCCCTTATCCCTTTAGTCATCAGTCCATGCCTGAGTAGTCGGCTAGGAGCCAAATCGATGATCATTACTTTAGTGTTTAAAGACCTATATATTCAAATGCCCTGCTTTTCTGTGCATGGATGATGGGTGGAGGATAAGTTTTGCCCATTTTTCTATTCCCTACTTATCCTTGCGTTGATTGATTCATTACAGAATGATTTATCTTTGCATCTTTTGTTGGTTTATCTTTACGTTTTGGTTGATAAAATCTCTACGACTTTTCAATGATAATTCCCAACATTTTAATGGAAAACCTTTGCATTTTTGATGATGTCCAACGTTGAGTAATGGTAACCCTCTGCGTATTGATGATTCCAGCGTTGAGATGCTAACCTATGAATTTTTATTGTTAGATCACAACATTCACCCCCGTTCCTCTTGGATTTTAACATCTTGTACCCCACGAATTTCTGAGCCATTACCCAGTTCTTATACAACAAAATCACCCTTTATTTTATCCAGCGATTCCGTCTTTTAACCCAATGAATTTTGTTGTTGTTTTACCTGTGTTTTTTTTTTTATGTTATTAAACCCTTACCTGCATTTTTAATATTTGATTGACTGCGAATTTACACCTTATTTGACTGTGATCTTACCATCCTTTAGACTGCGAACTGTTTCATTTTGGAATGCAAAATTACAATTATCAGATTGGAAATATTACAATTAATGGACTGTGAATTTACACTTATTATACTGTCATTTAGACTGCGATTTAGATCTGGTGTATTTTAGACAACATGTTATCCTAGGATGACTGTGACTTTATCATTAATGGACAACAACATACATTTTTATTAACAACAATACTCATGCCATGGACAAGGACATCATATTTATTGTATGCCAGTAAATGCATGAAGTAAATATTACTTAATTAACAACAATGACTTGGATAGCGATTATATATATATATATATATATATATATATATATATAGTGTTAATAGCAATGAATTTATTATATTGTTCTAGATTAAATATCAATTTTTTTTATGGATAACATAGTGATATATTAATAATAGCACAATGATTTTATTCATTGATTGACAATAAATTATACATCTGAATGGTAGTGAGTTTACTCTTGGATTGACAACGAATTTGTACATTGTTTGACAATGATTTTGTTGCATGCTATGTTGTAATGACAACGATTTATTGTATGCATTCTATGGCCGTGTAATAGTGCATTTTTAACATGTGACTACAACATTTTAATAATCTCGACGTCTTTCCATTTTCTCCTAGCAAATAGCATTAGTAAACTTGCAGTTGGATCCACGATTCGTATAGGTACATCAACAAACTGTCTCTAAATTTTCCATATAACAATTCATCGGTGTTCTTTACAAATTACGTATGGGAAAATCATTGATGTTATTTTACATTCCTTGTTTAGATTCTGTATAATTTCTGTATGACAATCTTGGGCATTCCTTCGAATAAAAGGAGTTGACCGTCAAAACATGGCTATGCTGCACATTTTCCGTTGACAATTTATTATTGTTCTTCAATTTTTCCTCTTTTAGATTTCTGTAAATTGCATTTAAATCATGTTGGCAAATCATTTTTCCAACCTGTTACAGTCAGTTTCCCTAGAACGCCTATCTCTATCTCTTGTTCTTATGGCAGTGTATTTAAATGATGGTTAATGGTTCTAGAACAACGCAGGTGGATTACAACTGTGCCTTGTGGTGGAAGCGAAATTTCAAGTGGTTACTTAACTGTTTGGAGCCGTGAGTTAACGGATTACAGGTGGATTCTGGCATGCTATCTTGTCTTCCCTTAATAATTTTATAGCTTTCTAAAGGACTTGCACATTTCCTTAATTTTATAACTGTCTTAAAGGATTGCGCCTTTTCTTGATAATTTTATAACTGTCGTATAATAGGGTGCTAGCATGGTTTTCTTAAGGGTATTTAATAAGATACTATCCTTTTTATGGTTTTATTAAAATAATTATGTTTTATGGTTCTATTAATCTAATGATGTTATTGAAAAGAAAGTAGATGTTCCTTGCCTAAACTTTAGATAATATCACGATGTTAGTGTAGTTCTCTTTGATAAATATTTATGTGGAAGCTATCCTTAATATTCGATTTTAATGTTAAGAGGATTTACCTTTCGGATAAATGGTGGTGAAGGATTGATCCTTGAAAGGATAGTACCTTCACTTGACTTGAGTAGTTGTTAATTGCCTTTTGTTAATTTTTTTTTTGATAATATTAATTTATTCAAATATTTTGGTGTTGATTCTTCATTGATGGAAGGGTTGTAATTAGGAAGAATGGAGAAAACTTGTCTTATGTTAATTTATGGTGTATAATGAAAAAGGTGTCATTGGAGGGTAGAATTGATTGTAGAAGATAGTTGGATGCATTACAAGATGTAGATTTTAGTCATTTCTTTATTTAAACTGTCAAGTTGAGTAATCGTAGTTATAGTTACTTGTTATGACATATGCGTGACCACCTAAAAGACCCCTGGAAGGTATATCACTTCTCACGCCTTAGATTATACCTTAATGAATGATTGTTTAAACAACACACTTGGAATCCAAATAGAATTGTGCCTCGAGTTGGTCATTGCTGGATATGGTATATGGCAGATATCTGGTGGGTGCTCATAAATTAAGGTTAATTAAAGTATTATCAAATTTTAGATCATTCAGTGATGCACAACGAAGGGCCACTATTGTTCGGCTGATGTTATTTACTTGTGTGCCTTGGATTGTTGTTTCTTGATGGCTATTTTATCACTTGCATTAAAGGTTCATGTCACACCTGTCGGTTGGTGTTGTTGCGCTTGATTGAGGTTGTCTTTTCTCTCATAGGTGTTGTCTGGAATGCATCGGGCGGGTAATATTTTTATCTATTTATTGATTATCTCATAGTTCCTCTAGTTGCATGGTGTGATGATGTGTTGGGTCTTGTTGTATGTTTCCTAATTTGCGTGCGTTGTGTTCATCGTCAATTCGTGTTGTTTAACAATTGTCGTTGTGTCCTTCCTACTTTAAAAATAAAAATAAAATAACAATGGGGATGTTACATATGGTATCAGAGCATGTTCAACCCTGCGAATATGGATCACCATGCTTTCCACTGCATTAAACCCTTGAGTACTAACCTAATGCTATTTGAAAATTTAACCTGCCCATGCGATAAGCACAGTTAGATAACACCCTAGAGATTCATGACGTGGTTCCAGGGAAGGAGGTGCGACGCCTCTAATGGCATCCATGCCTAAGAGGTCTAACCCCAGGGATATGAACATGTTGTCAGGTAGGAAAAGATAGCGATGGGTAATCTGGTTGGTCTGATGAGGTACTTTTTCACGGATGTCTGAGGCATTGATCAACCATTTTGATATAGATGAGGCTAGGGTGTCGACACCCCATGAGGGTCCACCACACGTTCCGGTCAGTATTGGTAGCATTCACCGAGAACTCGAGAAGGTCAAATTTCCCAAGTTATTTGGTGCCCCGAATGGCAAAACCACTAAGGCATGGTTGGGGAATATGGTGATGTGATTTACACTTTGCAACTATACCTCCAACATTCAAGGTCCATATGGAGGTATTTCAACTAAAGAGGAGCTCTCTTCTATGATGGAAGATTCTCTTGCCACATTTGAACATGGTCATCGAAGATGTGTCATGGGAACTGTTTGAGGAATGGTTCCAGGAGAGGTATCTTTCTGAGGAATTCATTGAGAGTCAGCTCAATGAGTTCAATGCCTTGCGACAGGGCGACCGTATGGTGCCCCAGTACGAGGCCCATTTTTGGAGCTTCTTCGGTACGCTCCGCACCTTTTAGCGAGAAACTTAAGGTCAACAAGTTTGTGTTTGGCCTCAATGTTATGATTCAACTTCTACTTTGGGAACCAGTAGTACTGGATGGAAAAAAGGATGTTGGACATGTGGGGAGCCACATTACCAGAGCCACTGCCTAGTGGAGAGGACTAGATCATCTAGATCAGCCAGACCCTCTACCTTGGGATATTTGGGCAAGGCCCATTGGATTCATGCAACGATGAATAACTGCCAGGAACAGTACGAGTCGACTGTGCTCGATATGTAAAGTACTATCGCTGACCAAACCTTTAGTATTTTGATATATCCCAGTGCTACCGAGAGTTTCATTTCTGGTGTAGTGATAAAATGAATTAAAGTAAGGGCAGTCAAACAGGACGAGTTTAGTTTTGTAGAAATGGCTTCTGGAGCCAAAACAAATGTTGATGGGAAGGTTACGGGCTGTAGCCTTAACCTGGGAGAGTTTGTGACTAGGGCCGACCTACACATCATGATCTTAGGATCTTATGATGTCGTGATCGATATGGACTAGTTGGAATCGCATGAGGAGATACTCAACTGTAATATGAAACGATTGAGCTTGGTCAATGATGAGGGACATAGATGCATGATTGTAGTTCGAAAATGGGGAGTTTCCCTAAGGTTCATCTCTTCCTTGCATCTACGGAAGAGAATGCGCAAGGGATGTAAGATTTATGTTATCCTTGCGTTAAATGGGAAGAGAGTAATGAAAGGTCTAGAACACCTTCCGGTGGTGAGAGAGTTTGCAAACGTCTTCTCAGAGGAGTTACCTAGGATGCCACCGTAGAGGGGATTGAAATTTACCATATACCTAAAACCGGGGATTGAACAGATAGCAAGAACACCTTATCGGATGTCGACCCCAGATTTACAGGAGTTGAGAATGCAACTGAAGGAGTTGTTGGACCTGGGACTTATACGTCCAAGTGTGTCACTGTGGGGTGTGCCTGTTATTTTCATATGAAATAAGGATGGGCCATGTAGACTCTGCATCGAATACCGTCAATTGATGAAAGAAACTATCAATAATCAATATCCGTTGCCAAGGATTGATGATCTATTGGATCAATTGAAGTGTGCGACGGTGTTTTCAAATATCGACTTGCGATCAGGGTATCACCAGTTACAGATCAAGGAGGATGACATCCCTAAGACCACCTTTAAGATGAGGCTTAGACATTACAAGTTTACTGTTTTAACCATTTGGACTGACAAATTCCCCAAGGGTATTTATGAGTTGATGAAAGGGGTGTTTTGCGAGGACTTGGGCAATTTCGTCCAAGTATTCATTGACAATATTTTGATTTACTCTTAGATGATGGAGGAGCATGATGAGCACTTGTGCTTGGTACTATAGTGTCTACGAGAGAACAAATTATATGAGAAATTGTCTAAATGCCTGTTTTATCAATCATAGATTCGCTACTTAGGGCATGTCATTTTCTGCGAAGGTATTGTCGTGGATCCAACAAAGGTAGAGGCTATTATGGAATGGACTGTGCCGATGAATGTCTCGAAAGTGCATATATTCATGGGTTTATTAGGATACTATCGACAGTTCATAGAGGATTTTTCGAAGATAGAAAATACGATTACGAAATTGCAGAAGAAGAACAAGAAGTTTGTTTGGACTGAGAAATGTGCGGAGGCATTTCGGAGGCTCAAGGAGGTGTTGAAAAAAAAACCAATACTATAGGTCCCTAACATGGATGCAGAATTCTTGGTATGCACCGACGCATCCAAAGAAGGCTTAGGCAGAGTCTTGATGCAAGATGATCGAGTGATCGCTTCCATCTTGAGAAAGTTGAGAAGGCATGAGGAGAACTATGTGACGCACGATTTGGAGTTGTTAGCCATTGTTTATGCCTTGAGAGTTTGGAGGCACTACCTTATTGGAAGAAATTTTGAACTAAATAGACCACTGTGGACTACAACACATCTTTATGCAAAGAGACTTGAACGCACAACAACGACATTGGTCGGAATTTCTTAGCGAGCACTATTTCGAGATTACTTACATAAAGGGAACAATGAACAGAATGGTGGATGCGTTGAGTCAGAGACCACACATATTTTTGGTGATTGCCTCTTCATATGAATCTATGTGAAAATATTCTAACTTTACAACGTGACGATAACGGTACAAAGAGGTCAAGGATTTTATCGGAGAAAACACTATGATGGTACCAAGATTTGAAGGATTTATGTTGAACGATGACAGATTATTGATATTTAAAAAAATCGAATTATGTACCACTGAACGATGAGTTGAGGAGTTTGATCATAAACAAGGCTCACATAGAAGTGTACATGGATCACTTGGGAGTCACAAAGATGAGGGCATAACTTAAACCCTTATTCTTCTGGAAAGGAATGAAGGAAGACATAGTCAACTACATGGCAAGATGTCTAGAATGTTAGTAGGTGAATGTTGAACATAGACATCCAGTAGGATTACTACAACCACACGTTAGTCCAGAATAAAAATGGGAGGTCATCTTGATGGATTTCATTGTTGGATTGCCACTAATGACAAGGAGACATGACTCGATTTTTGTGGTAGTCGACACTCTGACGAAGAGTGCTCATTTTATTCCTGTGCGTACAATGTATCATGCACCTGACGTAGCTAGAGTTTTCATTAGTGAGATTGTGAGGCTGCATTGTGTTCCTAAGAGGATTATATCCAATCGAGGATCATTGTTTACTGGATGATTTTGGACTAGTTTCCAAGAGGCATTGGGAACCCAACTTAACTTTAGTACTGTGTATCACCTAGAGGCAGACGGTAGACCGAACGAAAAAACCAAATCTTGGAGGGAATGTTACGCATGTACGTGATGGACCAACAAAAGCATTGTGAAGAATTCTTGCCACAGATAGAATTCACATATAACAATAGTTATCAAAGCACCATTATGATGGCACCTTTCGATATTCTTTACGAGCGACTATGTCAGACCCCTTTGAGTTGGGATTGGCTTGAGGATAGGGTCCTGGTGGGAATAGAAGTGATCCAAGAAATGGAAGATAAAATGAAAAAAAAAAGACAAGGATCAAAGAAGCACATGATCGACATAAGAGTTATGATGATGCGCACCGTGTTGACCATAGTTACAAAGTTGGCGATCGAGTCTTCTTGCAGGTGAAACCACATAAGACTTTGATCAAGTTTGGAAAGGGTGTTAAAATCTCTCCTATGTTCATGGGATCCTGCGAGATTGTGGAAAAGAGAGGGCCATGGCCTATTGACTAGAGTTTCTTGATCATTGAGGCATATGCAAGATGTCTTTCATGTCTCTATTTGAGACATTATGTTAGTGATCCTACACATGTTTGACTTGACTACCTTGCATTTATCAGATGAGGGTGCACTCACAACTGACCCAATCTGCATACTGGATCATCGCATTTGATAACTATGATGTTGAATAGTAGATCAGGTCAAGGTCCAGTGGGACAACTATAGTCCACACTCATCGACCTGGGAGGACGCATATGATATGCGCCAACAGTTTCCATTTTCTTTTTATAGATAAACTTGTGATACTGTGATACACATTATTTCGACAAGTTTATATACTGTGAAACTTCAGGACAAAGTTTAGACCAAGAAGGGGTGTATGTAACATCCAGATCTTGCGCGCACTGAGAAAACTTATTCTTTGAGGACAATTGCTTGCAAGTGATCCAAATTATTATACTATTGTCTGTTTGATTATGATTACGAGGAATTATGGATATGATGATATGTTATTTTGTTTTATTTACATAGACATGTGCTATTTATTGGGTTCTCCTAAGTGTGTAGGACTTTGGACCTCGAGGATGTAGAGGCATTGATGAAACCCCTTGGATTCTGGATCAAGTCAGGGAGTGGACTATTGGGGTTTGATTGTTGTTGATATGACATATGTACATCTGATTAGATGTTATGATGATTGATTATTATTTCTGACATGATTCATTGATGATGTAGGCTGAAGATAGCTTTCCGACCAGATTAACATGTGGAGTAGAGGGGTCACACAGGACAACCAAAGAATTGAGTGAGAGGTGTGGACAAAAACCAAGCCACAACCTACTAGCACTCCCGCCATGGCTGGAACTATAGGTTAACAACTACCTAGTTCGAAAAGACCCACGATGCCGTGAGGGAAGACTGCGATGGTCACTCACGATGATTCTAAGGGGAACACAATAAGGCATGAGCCTTATTCCTTAGAGGCCCTTAGTCTCCCACAAGATCACCTAGTGGAGTATTGACTCCAGGTTTTTTGATGTCTTCCAAGTCAGTCAAGAGGTGAGTGGCACCCTTGGAGCACGTAGTGCGTCCTGAAGGGCATGTCGCACAAGGAAAATAGAAAAAGGTGAGTGACACCCTTGGAGCACCTAGTGAGTCCTGAAGGGAACATTGTGATTTCAATGGGTAAGTGAATAAACCTAGTCGACCTTAAAATGAATGATGTGATAAGTAAGATTTAAAAAAAAAAATCCTAATAAAAATGTCGCCCAACCTAGTGAAATTAAAATCTAGGTCTAAGTAACAGATGTGGTAAAAAATAATAATAATCATAATTAAACATGTAACAAGAAGGGGGTGATAAATTAAATTAAATTATTAAAACCAAATTATAATGCGGGATTAATATTTTAAAAAGGGAATTGATTGTTTTTATCTATTTTTTCTAATTAATTTTAGATAAAAATAAAAAAGGGTAAATGATTGTTTTATCTACACATGCTAATTTAATTTTTAATTAAAAAGAAAAAGGGGTAAATGGTTGTTTTTCTACACTTGCTAATTTGAGTTTTAGTTAAAAAGGGAAAAGCGGGAAACTTAAAAGAAATAGGAAACTAGAGGAAAAAGGGGAAACATAATGAAAAAGGGAAACATAAGGAAAAAGTTGAATGTCTAACTTAGTAAGGAATATTGCCTTTAAGAACTTTATAATTATGAACTCAACTAGGAATTTAGTAAAGATGTAAGTCATTTAAAATGTGTAAGGGAATCTTGGGACACCAAGGAGAGTTTTTAGGAATGCTTATTGGTGGGTGAGAGAAATATGAATAATTGAATAATTAATGAAATTTATTTTTGGTGCAACTAGGGGGATGAGTGACATGTGTACGGGGGAGATTTTTTCTGATTAAATTAATGAAAAGTAAATTAAATGAGAATTTGAGAAAGAAATCACTTAAAAACTCTATAAAAAGGATGGAGGAGGAGGGGGGTATGGATTTGATCTTTATGTGTAATGTTACGTTGTTGAGTTTTTGTCTTGACTGGACTTATCTTGTGGGAGTTGGGATACCCAGCTCGAGTAACGAGTGGTAGCTCGATTTTGCAAGGCGAGATGGGTACTAGCGGTTCTCTGGTATTGTGTGCGTGGACCCTTTGCAGCTCGGGGGGCTTAGGGGGCAGAAGAGTCCCCGTAGTGTTGGCTGGGAGGTATCAGTGAGGTCACATCGATCGCCAAGCGGGAGCTGGATAGAGTGCACATGAGACTACGACTTGAAGTTGTTGCATTTGGCTATGATACGCATGCATTTATTTTTGAATGGTAGATTATTATTGTTCCCATGCTTTCATTATTGTAGTTATTTTGTGTAAAGATTAGTTTTTACTCAACATTTTATAATCAATGAACTTAAATTCATCCCAGCCTTACGCTTGTTGCATTTGATTTGATTCTCTTGGCGAACCCAACCTTGATTTCTATGACTTGTCTGTGTTTTTTTTATTGATTATTACGAAGAAATTGGTTTTTCCCTTATCCCTTTAGTCATCAGTCCATGCATTAGTAGTTGGCAGGATCGAATCGATGATCGTCACTTCGGTGTTTAAATACCTATATATTCAAATGCCCTACTTTTCTATGGATGGATGATGAGTGGAGGATAAGTTTTCCCCAGGTGTTTATCCCCTACTTATCCTTGCATTGATTGATTCATTGCATAATGATTTATCTTTGCGTCTTTTGTTGTTTTATCTCTGCGGTTTGGTTGATAAAATCTCTGCGGATTTTCAATGATAATTCCCAGTGTTTTAATGGAAAAACTCTACGTTTTTTATGATGTCCAGTGTTGAGGAATGGTAACTCTCTGCGTTTTGATGATTCCAGTTTTGAGATGCTAACCTATGCGTTTTTATTGTTATATCACAACATTCACCCCCGTTCATCTTGGATTTTAACAACTTGTACCCCACAAATTTCTGAGCCATTACCCAGTTCTTATACAATGAAATCACCCTTTCTTTTATCCAACGATTCCATATTTTAATCCAATGAATTTTGTTGTTGTTTTACCTGCATTTTTTTTTTTATGTTATTAAACCCTTACCTGCGTTTTTAACATTTGGTTGACTGCGAATTTACACCTTATTTGATTGCGATCTTACCATCCTTTAGAATGCGAACTGTTTCATTTTGGACTGCGAATTACAATTATCAGACTGGAAATATTACAATTAATGGACTGCGAATTTACACTTATTAGACTGCGATTTAGACTGCAATTTTGATCTGGTGTATTTTAGACAACGTGTTATCTTGCGATGACTGTGACTTTATCATTAATGGACAACAACATACATTTGTATTAACAACAATACCCATGTCATGGACAACAACATCATATTTATTGTATGCCAGCAAATGCATGAAGTGAATCTTACTTAATTAACAATAATGATTTGGATAGCGATTTAATATATATATATATATATATATAGTGTTAATAACAATGAATTTATTATATTGTTCCAGTTTAAATAGTGATTTTTTTAATGGATAGCACAACGATATATTAATAATAACACAACGATCTTATTCATTGATTGACAACAAATTATACATCTGAATGGAAGCCAGTTTACTCTTGTATTGACAACGAATTTTACATTGTGTGACAACGATTTTGTTGCATGTTGTGTTGTAATGAAAACAATTTATTTTATGCGTTCTATGGTTGTGTAATAGTGTGTTTTTAACATGTGAATACTTTGTTTTAATAATCTTTGTGTCTTTCCATTTTCTCCCAGCAAATAGCATTAGTAAACTTGTAGTTGGCTCCACGATTTTTATAGGTACATCAACAAACTATCTCGAAATTTTCCGTATAAAAATTCGTTGGTGTTATTTACGAATTCCGTATGGGCAAATTGCCCATGTTCTTTTACATTCCTTGTTTAGATTCTATATAATTCCCATATGACAATCTTGGGATTTCCTTGGAATAAAAGGAGATGACCGTCAAACCGTGGCTATGCTGCACATTTTCCGTTGACAATTCGTTGTTGTTCTTCAATTTTTCCTATTTTAGATTTATTTAATTCGCAGTTAAATCGTGTTGGAAAATCGTTTTTCTATGGCAGTGTATTTAAATGATGGTTAACGGTTCTAGAACAACGCCATACGGGAACAACGCAGGTGGATTACAACTGTGCCTTGTGGTGGGAGCGGAATTTCAAGTGGTTGCTTAACTATTTGGAGCCATGAGTTAACGAAGTACAGGTGTATTGAGGCATGCTATCTTGTCTTCCCTTAATAATTTTATAACTGTCTAAAGGACTTGCGCCTTACCTTAATTTTATAACTGTCTTAAAGGATTGTGCCTTTTCTTGATAATTTTATAACTGTCGTATAATAGGGTGCTAGCATGGTTTTTTTAATGGTATTTAATAGGGTACTATCCTTTTTATGGTTTTATTAACCTAATGATGTTTTATGGTTCTATTAATCTAATGATATTGAAAATATAGTAGATGGTCCTTGCCTAAACTTTAGATAATATCACGATGTTAGCGTAGTTCTCTTTGATAAATATTTATGTGGAAGCTGCCCTTAATATTCTATTTTAATGTTAAGAGGATTTACCTTTCAGATAGATGGCAGGGAAGGATTAATCCTTGAAAGGATAATTCCTTCACTTGACTTGAGTAGTTGTTAATTGCCTTTTGTTAAAATAATTTTTGATAATATAAATTTATTCAAATATTTTGGTGTTCATTCTTCATTGATGGAAGGTTTGTAATTAGGAAGAATGGAGAAAGCTTGTCTTATGTTAATTTATGGCGTATAATGAAAACGATGTCATTGGAGTGTAGACTTGATTGCGGAACATAGTTGGATGCATTACAAGACGTAGATTTTAGTCATTTCTTTATTTAAACTATCAAGTTGAGTAATCATAGTTATAGTGACTTGTTATGATATATGCGCGACCACCTAAAAGACCCCTGGAAGGTATATCACTTCTCATGCATAAGATTATACCTTAATGAATGATTGTTTAAACAACGCGCCTGGAATTCAAATAGAATTGTGCCTTGAGTTGGTCATTGCTGGATATGGTATATGGAAGATATCTGGTGGGCACTGATAAATTAAGGTTAATTAAAGTATTTTCAAATTTTAGATCATCCAGTGACGCACAACGAAGGGCGGCCACTATTGTTCGGGTGATGTTATTTACTTGTGCTCCTTGCATTGTTGTTTCTTGATGGCTATTTTCTAGCTTGCATTAAAGGCTCGTGTCACGCGTGTTGGTTGGTGTTGTTGCACTTGATTGAGGTTGTCTTTTCGCTCGTAGGCGTTGTCTGGCATGTGTCAGGCGGGTAGTTGTTTTATTTGTTTATTGATTATCTCATAGTTCTTTCAGTTGCGTGGCGTGCTGATGTGTTGGGTCTTGTTGTCTATTGTCTGATCTGTGC
>SNQJ01S0078434.1:0-18998 GCA_010110895.2 Picea sitchensis
GTCACAGGTTTCTTGTACATAGGGTGCGACGATGCTTAAGAAAGGGAAAAGTCAAAATTCATGAATGCTCTAGAAGGGAATCTTATAGAAGATGAGGTAGCCTCCGATCGGTTTGGATATTACTCACTTCTCTAATTTAGTGGGATCATCCTAATATCCTCATCCATCCCTCTTTCACCCTATATAAAGAGGGATCTCTCATGGAAAAGGATAAGGTTGAAAAGGATAAGGTTTTCATATGCATGAAGAGTTCTTCTATAGATTATACTTGAGATAGTTTTGCGTTAGCTCTCTAAGTCAGATTATGGATCTTCTTCATCAAAGGCATTGGAGAAAAGGTGTGTGTGTTGGAGAAAAGATCCATTGAAAGGGATCTTGCAACATCAAGGCATGGGTTGTTTTCTTCACTTTCCATTTTAATATAATGCAACAATACATTTCTTCCCTATAAATGTGTATTGGCTTTGATTGTATAACTCCTTGATCTTATATATATAATTCATTGGAATATATATATATCTTTGTTCTCTCTCTCTCTCTTTTTTGGTTTGTTATTCTTAAACAGTTACACCATCTCGCAAATCCAAACATGGAGCGACAAGGATGACACTAGTGAGGATCAAGCATCATTTAAAAGGTATGGCTCTCATTCCTCTCTGAACTAGTTTATATGAAAATGAAGTCTAAGGTGAAGTTTGTATTCTGTCTTGTTTTGTTCTAGTTTTTTGTGGAAGTTAGGGAGATTAGGTTTTGTCCGCACTTACCAATTTTTCTGATAACACCAAGGATCGTCTTAGATCTCAGATTCGATCACTAACATGATTAAATATCCACATAACCACAGTTTTAATACAAAGGAATTGAACCTAGTTCTCCTCGTATGCCTAAAGGACCTATAAGTCTGACCCAGGTGATTAAGGCTATGAACTCGCTCAATTCTTCAGTCACTAACCTACTATCAAGGATTGACAATTGTTATTGAATCGACATGGAGATCTATGGTCAGGGAAGATTTGTAGAGTCCCAATTAGCACAACCTTTATCTCGATGCAACCATTGATATTACCAAAAATACAGATTGACGGTCTAGGAGGATTGTGGAGGTGAAACTCACACAGATGTTATTTCTTCCCCCAATCTACGTAACTTCTCTCCAACATAGATCTTACTTGTGATGATATGATGGTTTCCCTTTGTAATTTCTAGATATGACGCTTGTTGTGGATTTCTTCTGAATTCATCCATCGACCATCACGATCTATTATTTCCTTAGATAGATGGCTCATGTAGCTTCTTCCACCATCCATTTGCTCTGAACATCGAATTGACAAATTCCCGAGGTCTCGTCAGCATCCATGTACTAGCATGACACATGGCAGAGTTACAGAGTGGACATGTGGCTCCATCCAATGGACGAAACATGTCATGTTCTAATTGGTACGAAGGGAATGTGAAAAACACAAATCAGGTTGACACATGGCATGATTAGAATAGCTACATGTCACCCTAGTCGACATCCACATGTCATGTCTCTCCGATGGTCTAGGACTTCAGGGCTTCGGGACTCTAGGTCATCATAGGTTTCTTCTACATCACCCTTCAAAACTCCCGAATGATGAATTTCGGAATAGGTCCATGTCACTCGTGGCAACGTCAATATATCGTGTCACTCTGAAGCTTCAGGCTTCGGAGGATTCCATAACTTCTTCCAATATTTCCTCTGAATGCCAAATTTCTGA
Organism: Picea sitchensis; assembly: GCA_010110895.2. Taxonomy (NCBI): domain Eukaryota; kingdom Viridiplantae; phylum Streptophyta; class Pinopsida; order Pinales; family Pinaceae; genus Picea; species Picea sitchensis. The sequence continues at coordinate 1,740 of SNQJ01S0078434.1, forward strand.
ACTTTTGAACCTTCTGGGTTCCACTTAGTACAATTGTCATCAATTAAGGTGGTGACACATGGCCCCATTATCGAGTGACACATGTCGTATCCCTATTAGTACAAAAAATAATGTAAAAGTAAAAAACTAGATGACACATGGCATGCCTAGGAGAGGCCCACATCACCCCAGGTGATGTCATCATGCTACATCACAATCTGTGCTTCGAAAATTCATAGCTCTAGGCTTCAGAGGATTTCTCGGCTCAACAAAACATTCCTCCCGAATGTCAAACTTCTGAATAGTATTTTCCTATAGCTTTGGGACTTCGAGGCTCAAGGACTTTGAAGCTTTCCTCAACACTACTCCCCACTTCTTCCGAACTCTGAATTTCAAAACTATGCTAGTCCAAAATTTCAGTACTCCGGTGCTTTGGGACTTCGGGATGCCTTACCTTACAACCCTTCAAAATACCCAAATGTCGGACCAACGAATACAAAGATATCCTTTTCTCAGCTGTCAAACAATTAATGTAGTGACATGTGGCCCCACCAATGGGCTACACATGTCAGGTCCCAATTGGTGCTAAGGGCCTGTCAAAAATACAAAAACAAGTGACACGTCAAAGAATTAGGGTAGTTCCACTTCACCCTAGGTGACATCATCATGCCACGTCATATCTGGAACTTCAAGAATTCGACACTTTAGGATTTGGGATATTCCATTCTAGAACACCTTATAACTCCCAAATGTCAAACTTCCAAATAGATACACGTCACTTTGATGCTCCGAGATTTCGAAGATCTGGGACTTCGAAGGATTTTGCTATTGAACACCTCACAACCCCTGGACTATTTAATTCCAAACATTGCTTAATCTGTAAAACATGTTCCTGGAAATGGACGGTCGGGATTGGTTCCGAACTTCGGGGATCTGAGGCTTCGGATCTTCGGGCTTCGACAATTTTTTCTTCTATAGTTTTAAAATCATTGGAGGGGTGAAGTTTGAAGGACTTCTTTTATTAACTTTCATGCACCTTCTCCGGATCCGATGGTTGTGAGGGGTCTATCCCTTCCCGAACAAATCTAACGACCCAAATTTAAATTTTTTGGTTCCAAACCTACATTTATTGTGGTCTCTTTTCTTTGTTGACTTTATTGAACTGTTATACCTCCTAAGCTTTCCATTACCACCCAGGAGCTCTCTCAACACCCCTCTGACACTCTGTACATCAAATCCCTATGTAATTTTGACTCAAAATTCCACATTCATGTCCCATCCAGGTTCAATGTTGAAACCATGGGCTTTGATACCAATTTGTAACACCCCCATCCATCTACTAGGCAATGCCACTTGACAATAAATATAAAAAAACTTCTCACTCTGGTTAAGATAGTCAAAGTTGTCCATAGCCAGGCATAGAACTATGGGATATGGCACACAGATCTCTTTGTGGAACATCATACATATAAACTTAAACAGATAATATGCATTCTACTAATACACAAATTAATGCGGTAATCGCAACAATCTTCTACAACACCTTACACAAGAAATATTATAATTATTCAGAAATGTATAGGATACACAACATAAAATTAACACATAAATGGTAATTGTGTTTTTATGAAGGCCACCAACTATGTGCATACCATCCACGAACCTCCCAGCCTTAGAGAACGCTACTCTAACTATCAACAGTGGATCACCCTCTAGTTAGGACTAAAATCCACCCAGGGTAAGGGGAATCCTAGGCTAGGCTGAGGTTACAGAGTTTCTAGGAAATATTCTTCCCCTAGGAGTCCACTCACATCCACAAATTATAGTCCCTCTTTCCCCACGTGCCTATCCCACCCCAGGGAGTGTGCCCCTTCTCTTCCTGACAGTCCTTTGTTTGCCCCACTCCCCTTCCAGGGCTTCAACAATAGTCCAGGTAGGAAGTATCAGAGCACTACAACTGTCATGAGGCTCCCTCTAGGAAAAACCATTTCCCCAGCAACCTCTCTCACCTAGAGAGAGTTTCTCATAGGCCTGACAACCTACTTCTTTTGTCCATCGCCCAGGCCAATCCAGGCAGGGTAATCACAACAACAAAATTGCGTATGGATATAGTAATGACAACAAGCCACACCAATCTAGATAAAAATGTGGGAAGCAACAAAAAATGGATAGGGTATGATATGTCTCGAGCATTGCACAATCATGTTGTGCTTCAAAGGAAAGTATGTTTTAGCTTCACAGGTTTGCAGTTTTCAGAGCTTGTAAAGGTAAACGATGGAGGAAGTGGTTGGTTGCATGAATGCTCAGTGTCTCAATGCGTACTTGAATGGGGATCCTGGAAAACATGTCAAGTGAACCCCCACAATGAATGATTTCCCCACATAAAACTACATGTGCCAAGATCGACACATGGCTCTCCTGGGAGCTTGTTCCTCTCCACTTGGAGTTCATTCCTTTCCCCAAAGGAACGTAGGATAATAGGGGTTATATCCCAAACCTTAGTCTTTTAGGAAAATATATTATAATGTTCCCTTGGGGTTAAGCCCTTAAGCTTAGAAATTTTTCCTAGCCTCTTAGGCCCTTCCCTTTCCCTTCCCAGTGGGCTTTGTTTCCCATAATTATTTCTTTGTGGTCGGTCTACACCCATAGATGTGATTATATTAACGATGTGAGTATTTACATATACAAAAATCAGTCTCCCTGGCCTTCAACATCTAGGCTCTTTGTTTGAATAAATACATAAGCCTCCCAACTTATAAACACTTAGATCACCATCCTATAAACATAATTAAAATTAAACATAGGCTCAGCCTTGGGGTATTAATCCATGACTCGCATAACCCACAAACCTCCTAGCTAAATAATACCATCAACATTCCACCCTGACTAATGATATGGATGAATGTCAACTATTGCTAACCACCACTTCCCATGGTTGACCTTTGTTGGAGGATCCTAATTGGTTAGTCAACTAGGATAAGTAGTTGACTAAGTAATGTAATAAAGAAAGTCAATTGGAAAGTATAGTTGATTAGAAATTTTAGTTGGTTGATTGACCAAGGTAGTTAGTAATTATAACTACCTCCATATTATATGTAGTATACATAAACATGGATGTGAAATTGTAATGGTTAGTTAGAGAGATTTGATAATAAATAATGTTGTTGTCGGTTATATAATCACTTATGTTATCTCTTTCTACTCCTTCTATGTATGCATTCTTGTATTATATTGTTTATGTATTTTGGTCTAATGACTACACTATTGGTAACCAGACTTATCTATAATACCTTAGATTACAATTTTGGTTTCATTTCTAGTAGTATTGATCCAAGATAGAGGCCTTGTATAATAGTTGCATGCATGGATAGATGTTGAGTGAGAAGGAGATCAATGAGTGGTGGAAGAGAAATTTGGAAAAATATTTGAAGAACTATGCCAAAAGAGATTCACTGACCATTGCACAATCTAGGGAATGATTATTTATAGAAACTCATGAGTTTCTATAATTAGTATCTATAGAGACAAATAAACTAGTTTAAAGACTTAACACGTGAGAAATTAAAAAAAGAAGAAAAATGATGAAAACATTCCTTAATGGTGGCTAAAATAAACTTGTTTGAATGGGTTGATAATATTATTGAAGATTACTATGAATAAAAATAAATTGTTGAGCACACTTCTCTAGATGACATGAAGAGGATATTCTTCATTGAGTTACATGGTAGTTTTCTTTGTTGTTTACTAATTTTATTTCAAAAGTTTATAATTGACAAAGGAGTTAGGCACATTGTCAAAGAACAACATCCCTTAAGAAAACAAATTTGCATGAACTATAGGAATAAGTAATATGAGTGGGAATACTTCCTTAGGAAATGAACATGACTGTTATGATCACCCTCTTTAACCAAGTGTAGAATTGGGTCAACGATGGGGGCTAGTTTTTTATGAAATGCCTCTATAAATAAGAAACCCTAATCATATTAAATTTAAAAGGAAATAACTAATGGAAGAAGGAAGCATTACAAGTAAAGGAGAGATGAAAGAAATTACCAAGAGACAAAGAAAATATAAATTAACGGAAAGATGAAAAAAATTACCAAGAGACAAAGAAAATATAAATTGGGAAAATAAATGAAGAAAAAATAGAAGGATGAAAGGATATAAGATTCTAGTTTACTTGTTGAAAATAAAAAGAGATAAAAGATAAAGAACAAGATATGAGTTAATAAAATCCATGGACCCTCAATGATTAAGAAGAGAAGAAGTCATAGTGGAGTGTTGGGTTAGTAGTCTATAAAATCCACATATGTTGAGTTTTCATTATTGACCAGGTGTGGAAAAGGAAGAAACTATAATGGTTCTTGAGGCCATCGATCTAGTGGATTGTTCGGTCAATGGAATGCTAACCCTATTTGAGTCAAGAAGTGAGAATTTACTAGATAAAAAAGTGGAAGTGATAACAATGGTTCCTATTCTTGATAATATTTTGAAAAATGTAGAGGCTATCATGGGAGCCCTACAATTATCAAACAATGTTGAAAGTGTTATCCCTCAAGATGTTCTAGGATATTAATGTAATGATGTTGAGGTACCCTAGGGGATAATACTTAGGGTCAGACTTAAATCCATTCTTGCATCAAAGAAAATGATCCAAAATTGGATATTTTTTTCTCTCTCTCTTTAGAAATTTCCTCCCTCAAATATTCTCAACTTAGATAATAAAAACTATTGGCTCCAAGAGGAATATGTCCATGATTGTTTCAAAAATTCATATTTAAAATATGACTGAAGAGGTAAATTAGAAGAAAAAAAATATAAACATATGAAGCAATGCAAAGAATGAATCTCATAGCTTGTGGAATTGGAATAACGTGCTGAGCAATTAAGAATTTTGCAATTATAACACATATAACTGTTGGGCCCTTCATTTTGATGAATAGAAGATACACAAGCTACCACGGAGCCAGAAAACCAAGAAAATTAAGGAAAATAAGTCTGAGTGAAAGAGAGCGCAACACAAAGGAGTTGGAATAGAAAACAATTAGAGGCCAACGTTCAATCAGTTTTGGTAGGAGCAGTTGAAACAAAATCAAGAAGAGAAGAGAGCTTACAGGTTCTCAAGATGAAAAATAAGAGGATTGTAATCAGGTTGGGTAATGAGAGATGAGTAGTAAGAACTAGATTTTGATCCACATTGGGGATGTAAAGGAACTATTCTTGTATTATTGTAGAAGTAGTAAGGGAAAACGACTAGAGAGAATACGATATGATCTTGTACTATCTTGAGATGTACTAGTTGATTCTCTCTAGTATGAATTTGTATATGACTGATATAAGTTGCGCATGTATCTTGAGTAAGGGCTATGTTATAATAAAATATTGATGGAGATAAATTTTTAAAGAAGACCCTTGTCTATGATGATTTGTGTGTCCATTGAATGATATTATGTTCTGTCGATTATACATGATGCTTTTGTATTTCTTTATGATGTTATGTGCAACTCTGTTCTTTTGTCTTCGGTTATGAGGTATTAAAGACTCTAATATGCTTAATATATCTTGCGCAATAATGGTAGTAATATTGATAACTTATAGATATGACTAAGAATTATTCTTACCCTTAATTCTCATGTCTCGGTTGTGATTTGGGTGACACTTCTTCCCTTTCGGGAAGATGAAAATGTTAGTGCACTAGATTACATTGGTATCATTTTGTTGGTAACCTGAAGAGGACCCTGGTCTGATAATTTTGCACCAGAAAAATGGTTTCGTTGTTGGGACCTTGGTTTTAAAGGGAACCTATAAGGAGGATGCTTCCTCAGATCCAAATATCTGATATTTGACAGTGGTGGGAATGCAAGTGTGATGCATTCATATGGAAGAAAGCGAAGCTACGAAATTTGAACTGGAACACTACAAGGTATTTTTTCTTCTACTCGGAAAGATCAAGCGACCAGTATGCGATATTCTGGGTAGAATTCTCGGAAAATCTACTCCACTGGGAGATCAACTAAAAAAAGTACCAAAGTTCAAGGAATGTGTCAAGAAAATATGTACTTGGGATACAAAGAAGCTAGAGGAGCTTCATCGATTGGATCACTAGATCACTCAAACAGTGGATTTTTGGGTTGACATGACTCTGTTGAAACACACATTGACACTGAGAGGGGGGGGGTGAATCAGTGTCTATAACTTTTTACTTATTTTCACACTTTCATAGATTAAATGAATAAGATATATGAAGCTCAATTAATTATTCACAAACATGTATAACACAAATTGTATGAAGTAGATAAAATATATTTATTTTATTTATCTAACTTGAATGAATACAAATAAAATAAATCTTTTAATATCTTAAACTTCAACTAAATATGAGAGATACAACTCTTTGATACAAGACTCATATTGTAGTTCTCAGATCCAACTGAAAAATGAGGAATCCAACCCTCATAACAAGACTCAACTTTTACACAGGAACCAACCTGATAGAATGGAATTTCATTCAATCCATTATATATATATATATATATCCACCAAGATGTTGGATAAATTTCTATTTTCGGCACACTAGTTCAGTGGGAGTTAATTGACTAGTTCTATTTTAGACTTTCTAATCTTATACCATCACTATTATGCATGCATTCCTAATTATAAGATTCCATTGCCTATATGAGTGAAGATCACTCACTCATTGAAAGATCATAATATGCATTGACTCTCATTCTTCATTGTGTATCTCTCTTCCTTTTCTTGATAAGCTTTGTTTGTGTATGTGTTAGCTAGATCTTTTCTGTAGGTTTCCATGAAGAACTAACATAGCATCATAGCTATGTTGCTTGGAGCAAGACAGACAATACAAAGAATAAGAAAAATTAGAGTTCCGGTGAGCTAAATCCATGGTCGTACCTTTCAGTAGTGATTTCTCCAAAAATATTATGTTTTTGAGGAAACGGCTCAAGTGAGAAGTAAATCGACCCATTATGCAACTGGGTTCTCAACCATTTGGTGAGATTCCTCACCATTTGCTCAGAAAGTAAGCCACAAGATAGCCTCATGAAAATGATACGAATCTATGGTCTTACCTTTCTACAGTGATTGATCCAAAAAATATTAAGTTTTTGAGGAAGCAACTCGCTTGAAAAGTAAATCGACCCATTATGCAAGTGGGTTTTCAACAGTTTGGAAATACCTCACCATTTTCTTAGAAAGTAAGCCGCAAGATAGCTTCCTAAAATGATCCGTGGTCATAACTTTATATAGTGATTAATCCCAAAATATAAATTTTTTGAGGAAACAACTCATAAGAGAAGTAAATCGACCCATTTTGCAAGTGGGTTTTCAATCGTTTGGTGATATTCTTCACCGTTTTCTCAGAAAGTAAGTTGGAAGATTGTCTCCTGAAACTGATACGAATTTTCACTTAAAGTGCCCTTTCTACCGTGATTTAAGAGTCAATGGGATATCAATAGGGATGAGCTTTAAGGAAGGCATGCCACCCCTTGTAACGTAAGAGGTAGTCGGAGAGGTCTCGATCTTGATCTCGGGTAGGAGTTGCTCGGACTTCAGGGTCTCAGCTTCGACAACACTGTCTGATATTTTCTTGAGAGGAAGTTCTCGCAAGGGTGAAGGTTCAAAAAAGGTCTTATATTTAGACTAATTAGACTTGGGTTGATAGGCAACCACGTTTTGTTTAAAAAGACCCCTTGGTCTTAGTATTTTGTCAGGGGTGGAAACTGACACTGTCTGTTTGGCATCTGGGTTTTGTCTGGTGTTCTTTCGAAAGGATTCTAGCTTACTTAAGAGTGGAGTCGTCAAGTGAATGATGAAGGTTTAGCCTTAACAAGGTGTTCTCTCTTTTTTCACTATCAAAAACCGAAACTTGGAAATGTCGTTTTCTCAGGGGAAAGTGACTACGATTCTCCATCCCCGACAATGGCGCCAGAAAGATGTTGTTCCAGAGTCTACACTTAAGGCTATAAAGTGTAGAGTCTAAGCATTAATCCAAGCTAAAAGGAACTTTATCTATTACAATCTACCACCGAAAAAAATCCCCCCTCTTCTATCTCTTCATAAATGTATATTTAAACAAACTTCTAAACATTTAGAATTCCGATTGTTCTGGAAACTTGTCAGTTACAAATGAGAAAATGGAGTGTTTCATCTCCTCATCCTTTGTCTTCCCTCATAAGGGCGGAGCACCTTCCTTTCTCTACTCTTTCGGCTCCAGAAATAGAACGGGTTGACATCTGTCATTATTTAGCACAAGAAACCTGCCCCTTCGCTTGCTCGATGCAAATGACACACCTTTCCACCAACTGGGCTATCAACCTAGAAGGCTCTGCTTGGTTGCTTGCATCAAAGGTGTAACAACTCTTCACCAACTGTGGCAACCTTTTACCTACTTGTCGGTCTTCCATGATGATAGAGCATAATTGTAAACTTGGTTGTACTAGCCATTTGTTCACTTGGACCATATCAACCTAGCTTATTTGGGATATCCCCGCTTGCTCTTTCTCCACATTTTCTTTGATGTCCAACAGGTGTTTAGCTATATTGATTTTTCCCAGTGTCCTAGCATTGCCTTCCTTATCAAGGTCTAACAAACTTTTATTTATCAAGGTGAACATTTCCTCACAAGAATTCATCACCTCGTTAGCTCTCCCCCTGCTTTCTGATATATTCTTCTCCCAGACCTTCAGCAAGATATTCCCTCTAGTTTGTTCTGCGATGGATAATTTGGAGTTGTCGACCATCTCTATCTTCATCGTAGCTACAACAACATCTTGGAAAACAACTCGAGCTGCCCCAGCTTCTCTTTCTCTCAAAGAAATATTTTCTAACACTTGATCTATCATCTGAAAGTGGTTTTGAATGGTTCCCACTTTTACAAGCAAGTCTTGTTGAGCCATTAATACCTTCTGTCATATTTCAGCAGCTTGGGATTTGAACATTTTTATGTCTAAAACATTATTCTCAGCAACATCCAATTTCAATTGTAACTCTATAATTTGTTTCCCCTGTTGGCTTACCTGCGTTTGGCTAATTTGCGCCAGTTGGACCACCTGCTCAAGGTTGGATCTATGTTTCTCGATTGCCTGCAGATCGGCTATTTGGGCTTGCTCGAGGCTTTTTCTCACCTCATCCCTGGAATTTTCTTTAGCAGTAGCCACTTTAGGTTTCAACTTACTGATCAAGAGGTTCTTTTGTTTCAACTAGGACTTCAAAGTTCCAACTGAGTACTGATTGGTTGTATCATAAGCCCCTAGTGTTCCTGCTATCTCGTCTGTTAATTCTTCCTCTTTCACGACCTTTCCATCTGTCATGATTTTAAATATTTTGTCCACTACGCCCTCTCTTTGATATAATTCTTGCCTCACCATGGCCTTCCTTTTTTTATCAAAGAAAAATTCATTAGGAGGCAGCTCCTCTACAGAAATGGGCATCAGTTTTTCATTGAAAATTCACCCTGCATCGGGATTCCCCTTTGTGAATTGTAAGGGTGTGATAATAGCAATTGGACTGTCGATTTCCTTGGATGGTTGTTTCAGGGTAACATCTATGTCCATCTTGTTTGACATGAGCGATAGTGAGTTGCCCAACCCTTGCGAGGGTATCTCTGCTTGACCTTGGACCTGCTTGCCCGACGTACCCTTTTCGAGGTTTCCTTCCCGTTGGTAGGGGATTTTGGCTCCTCGCTCTGAGGTTCTAGCCTCCCCTATTTTCTATTGGTTCTTCTCCTTGTTAGGACTCGAGTCCTTTGAACCTTTGGCTTCCATCTGTTGTGTAACTGAAAGCTTTGGGGTTTCACCCTGTAAAATTTGGGGGAGACAACTCCTCTGGTGCTCTTGGAATTTAAATAAATAGGCCATATCTCCAAGTGGTAGGGATTGAATCCAACTTAGGACTTCAGAGTAGGACCTTGCACCCCGAAATATTTCATCATGAGGGGAATCCTCATGTTCATATCTCTTCAGGCCACAACTTGCTAGGTGATTCCTCACAACCTTACTAGGGTCATGCTTCTTGAACTCAAAATCCACCAGCTTCATTTATTCTAAATCTGTAGCCTCGGCTTTGGCATGACCAAAATCTAACAAGGAATATGCACCAATATGAATGGGGAAGGGCAGACATACCTCTTTTGATACTCCTTTGAGCTCCTTTCTTATTCCACCAAGCACAGTCTGCCTAGCGATCTCGCGACACAATAGCTTATCTAGAAATAATAGTGGTATAGCATATGGAGGAACACAGGTGCCAAAAAACCTGATATATGAAAATTACGCCTCTATATACCAATCTGCTACGCTACTCAGGTTGGTCGTGACGCTATCCGAAATCCTGGGAGGTGGATGGCCAAAGATGGCGACATGCAATGGCACCATTACCCAGTTGAATATCTCGTAGATGAATTCTTTGGCTTTATCCTCCAAAAGCTTCGAGTGGTAGACATGAATAGGCTCTGTATTAGATGGATCCCAGCTCCAGTTCATTAGTGGGAAGGGTGTCATGAAGCATATGGCATCCATGATGTAAGCAAACATAAAGAACAAAGTTGCTTTCTTACTTTCCCTCTGTGCTCGATATTCGATAATTCGACTAGTCAGACAACAGTTTGGCCCAATCGAAGGAGAAACCCTTAGAAACTGTATGAATGAGCGGTACCCATGGGAGTAAAAAATGGGTAGTGTCCTACTTCCCATACAACCTGCAGGCCATCATCGCTATGTACTTGAATTGTGGCTCCAAGGAAGAGATTGAATAGATCCCATGAGTATCAACCCTGAATTTTGCGGGGTGTGAGACCCAATATTTGATCAGATCAGATAAAAATTTTCCATACTGCTCGCACTCCTTCTTCTTGAAACCTTCTATAAATTTGGCATTGTGAGTAAGGTTCGATGTGGGTGACAATTTATACATTGCCCGCAAATGTTCTGGCCTAAAAGTCCCAATCGTTACCTTTTGTTCATTGATAATCATCCTGGTCGGGATGTCCACATGGTCCAACACCCAATTAATAATATCACAATAGGGAAGAAGCTGGGGCCTCGCCACTATTTTGTGCATCTCTTCTTGAGAGACGATTTTGTATTTGGTTGATAAGTCATCCTTCTCGTTGTCGCTAGAATCATCCGAACAGTTTACCGACTTGGATTGCAAAATGTTTGAAACATATGACCATGTCTTGAAAAAATTAATGCTTCGGGGCGAGGTATCGGAAACAACGTCTGAACCTTGACCTGAACTCTCGGCAGCTACCTTGCGCACTTTTTGTGGAGCCATGGTAGAGAAACCTACAACTAGACCTCCTGTCGAAAAAATTGAAAACACAAACAACAATTATCCTGGTGAAATGGCTCTACGTGCAAATAGGAATGAAAACTGAAATAATGAAGGAAAAACTCTCTATCTTGGTCATTTAAGCCTCATGGGTGTCCTTTCCAATAGAACGGTCAAATCTCTTAATATAAATATTTAGAAGTAAAAACGATATCTTACTATCCATCACCTCATTGCAATTCAAATAAATGCCATAAATGCTTGATGATTCGTAACATTGAAAAATGCAGGATCATTCAAGACTTCATCCGTAAACCATGAGTGTTAAAGTTTGTTTAAGGTGCTAATTAATATGGTTTAGTTCTTTCAATTTGGTGCACTTATTTTCTAATCCCCTTTTCGGCATTTGCCACATCAAGTATTTTCTCTCTTTACCACTGAACCTTAAAAACCCAAAATCGCGATGGTGTGAGTTAATTGATTAATAGTGATTTGACTTAAGCCTTTTAATTAATCCATTCTTAATTAAAGAAAATTGTGACTTCGTGGATTGGGGTTATGAAGGTGATTCCCTTTGGGGAAACAATCTTTGAGTTGCGAAATCATGATAGTGACTAACTAGGGTGTAAAGTGATTTTTTCTTGATATTAACCTGGGTAACTTTAACACAACTTCGTGACTTCGCAAGTCAGAGGCTTGAGAGATGTTCAACACGTAAATCCTGAGAGCGAGGGTATGAGGTACTAAGAGATGATAAACCCCTCTTAGTATTTTAGTAATGGTGATTAAAATTAGGAAGGTTTTCACCATTTCGCATGTCGGGATACTGGGACTTTAGGGGGTAGAAACGTGAAACAAACGAAGTCCTGAAGTCCAACCTTTTTGGGCTTAAGTATAGCATTTCATGTATTTAGAGAAAGGAAGCTCCAATAGAATCATTGTTGATACTATCATGATCAATAGTGATCATGAATTTCTTCTGTCCCAAGGTGATTTCTTCTGTCCAAACGTTTCTCCATCTTCTTCTTTTTGCATTTTTTTTTCATTGGCTAATGGACTATTGATTTGCATGATATTGTTAGGATCTGCTATTGTGTCATCTTCTTCTTTAGGAACTCTCCTTTCTTGAGCTTGATCCACTTCATTTTTAAATATCTTAATTTCACATTCCTTATTAGGAACTTCACCCATCATTTTCTTGTTATCAATTTCTTCATTTTCAGGTGCCAAGTCATCTTTCTTTCTTTCTATTTCATATTTTCTTCTCCATATCTTTTCATGAGATATTTTGTTTCTTGGATATTTATTTTATAAATTTTTCATTTTATATTTTTCATCTCTTCTTTTATTCCAACCTTGATTAGATTTTCTTCCTATTTTGTATGAATTATTTCTCATGTATTGACTTCTTGATTTTCTGTAGTTTTGGGATTTGTAGCCAAATCTATCATAATTGTAGCATCTTATGGTATGAGAAAAATTGTTCTGTGGCCAACATAATTGCATCTCCAACATATCATTAATTTATTGGACTTTCCTGAATCTCTCCTTTCAATACTCTTGCATTCCAATGCTTTGTGACCAAAGTTATGACAAGAAAAGCAATAACCATTAAAGGCGTTTCCATACTTGAGTCTGTTGTGACATGAGAAGTCTGTCTTTTGATATGATTCTTGTTTTTTACTTTAAATATTCCTTCCTTGACAAAGTTCATGGTTTTTGTTTGGTTTGTGATTGTACCTTTTTCTTTTGAGGAGTATGATCCTTTATCATGTTTTTGAATGGTGCTCCATTTGTCACCTTCTTATTTATTATTGTATCCAAGACCGATTTTGTCATCATCTGGTCTTTGACTGTTCCAAATACTATCTAGGATAGATGAGTTGTTATAGAATTTGACAATTGATTTTGTATTTTCATTCTTTTTTTTTAGGTTGATAACTTCCATTTCCAACATGTGACATGTTTCTTCCTTTTTGGTCAGCTGAATCCTCGAGGCTTCTTCTTTTTCCTTAGATTATTCAAGTTGAGTATTTAGATTGATGACCATTTCTTCTGTATCATCCGATACTTATGTGCAGTTATTGGTTTTGTCATATGTCTTCAACTCTTCTATATGTTTTGTTAGATCAACAACTTCATTCTTTAATCTTTTGATTTCTTCCTTGTTTTTAGCTGAATCATTTTGAGGTTGATGACTTCCAATTCCAGCGTGTGGCATGATTCTTCCTTTTTAGTCAATTGGATATTTAGGGTTTCTTCACTTTCCTTAGTTTCTTCAAGTTGAGTCTTTAGACTATTGAACATTTATTTTGTTTCTTTTAATTCTTCTGTGCATTTATTGACTTTTTAATATGCCTTAAACTCATTCATTTCTTTTGTTAGGTCAACAAATTCAATCTTTAATATATTTATCCATTCTTATTTGTCTTCTAGCTGAATCTTTAGTTCATGCTCTTCAAGGTTAGATTGATCTAATTGTCGTAGTAGCAACACATCTTTCTTTTGAAGTTTCTCCAACTCTTCAAAGGTGCATATAACTGTGTATTCAAGATGGTTGAGAACATCCTTAGTAATTTCAATATATAGACAGTTTCTTAGTTCCATACTAATCACTTCAAATGTAGATACAACATCAGTCTTAATATATAATAGTTTTTATTTTGTGAATACTGTGGTATTTATCAATTCCGTGATGTAGTAGTCTTCTATGTTGATGACTGGGGTTTGCATCAATTCTTTGATGGAATTGCCCTCTTCTATGTTTTGTTCTTTATTCTAATAAGAATTCTCTTTATCTTTATTTTTTTCTTCAATATGATTGGATTTATCCATTTCTGATTTTTGTTCTTTAATCTAATTGGATTTCTCCATTTCTTTGTTTTTTTCTATAAACTGATTGGAATTGTCCATTTCTTTGTTTATTCTTTATTTTGATAAAAATTCTCTAGCTGGAGCCATATTAATTTAGTAGAGGTGTAGTGTCCCATCTTTTCTTTGACTTGGTCTGACACTCCATTCTGGATTTCCTTTAATGCTATTGAATTATTTTTCTTTTCTTCTTTTGCAGTTTTGGATTTGTCCCTTGAGGTAGTTGAGTATCGAGGTTTAGATACCAATGATTCCCAAACACCAGATCCTCTTAACTTCATATACCATTTTATTATTTCCCTCCATGAAGAGTAGTTTGTTCTATCAAATAAGGGGGATTCATTTGTGGAGTTAGCCATTTTTCCACCCATTTCTTCAGAATCTACCTTCCAGTGTTAAAAATGTGTTGAAGGAACTCACTCTAATACCAATTGTTGAAACACACACTGACATTGAGAGGCGGGGGTTGAATAAGTTTCTGTAACTTTTCACTTCTTTTACACTTTCATAGATTAATTGAATTAACTGAATAAGATATATGTATCTCAATTAATTATTCATAAACATGTATAACACAAACTATATGAAGTAGATAAAATATCTTTATTTTATTTATTTAACTTAATGAATACAAATAAAATCAATCCTTTAATATCTTCAACTTCAACTGGATATGAGAGATTGAACACTCTGATACCAGACCCAACTTATACTTCTCAGATCCAACTGAGAAATGAGGAATACAACCCTCATAACAAGACTCAACTTGTTGATCTAAGATCCAACTAAGATGTGAGGAATCCAACCCTCATAACAAGACTCAACTTGTAAACAAGCACCAACCTGATAGAATGAACTTTCATTCAATCCAATATATATATATATATATATATCCATGAAGACACTTTCTTTTCACCACCATTTTGTGTTTATATAATCTTCCAACATGTATATATTGAATCCATGTGTCTTTTCATTATAAAATAGTGCACCTCTTCATTTAATTAATTCTAAGTATTTTTTCATTAATCCTTTTATTTCTTTTAACTAAAAAGACGTCAAATCTTTTGTAGTCTTGATTTTTCATTTATTCTTTTCTGTTTAGTTTCCTGTTATAGATTTATTAATTTTTGCAGATAGGCGCTTCCTTCAAACCATTTCTATCCAAATGACCATGGGCTTAAGAACACGGTTTTATTAACCTTATTGCCTCTTCGATTTCCTTATTCTTTTACACCAGACCTCTACCTTATCATACGATCGGTGGTACGTCAATACCATTCATGGTATGCGTGCTATTGAGGAGTGGCTTTACTCCTAGTTTCTATTTGGGCACTTTTCCTTTAGTAACTTTCGCATGTCCCTTGGTGGGGTTCAACAATACCACTATGCGCATAATTCATTCTGTACTAATACCTGTGCTACTTCTAATGTGTTATCATTATCCTTCATTGATCTGTCTTCTTGATAGGTGGATAGATCTTCACATCCTCGCAAATCTATTGATTCCTTATTTCATTCAAGTTTTGGTTATCGAAGATATCGAATTAATAATTGATTGAAATGAATGGTTCTCGTTCACTCCGAGACTTCGACAAATCATGAATCCGGGACTTCGAGTTACTAGAAATCTTTAGTAGTTCAATTACTCTAAAGATTTACCTACTGAAGTAAACTTCGTCAAAGTACATATAAGCATTCCTTATTGACATTATTCGTCATATGCCCTTATGCTAAGAATCAAAGGATTAACTCATTTTTGTCGTGTAGTTTTTGAACTTGGCCCTCGCGTTTCTTAGGAACCTTCACTTGACCCAAATCTAGGACCGTAGACTTAAGAAAAGGAGCTACGACTCTCCATGTATTCGGGATTATTGGAATTTTTTATGTTTCAAAAATCCCAGAAGTAAACTGGTCGAAGTGGTCATATGGTATAGATGAATGTTACCTGTCGTTCAACAGTCCACATTTACCCTATCCTTCCACTGGCTTAATGCAACGACTGATATTTTACTCTCCTGGATATGAAACTAATTTGATTCTGGCTATTATTTTAACACTTCCAATGAACTAAATCCCACATGTTCATGCTGATGTGTATCTATTGACATGTCATTGGTTGAGTTGAGGCCATGTGTCACCTAGATTCATGACTTTCAAAAACCTTATGTGTCAAATAAACCTTGACACTTGTTGCTAGATGATTGGGCCACGTTTCATCTTTGTCTTCTGCCACATGTCTCCCTCCTGGATCATGGCTCTAGGATAATTGATCTAACAACTCATATTTCTACCAAATTTCTTCCCTTGATCTGACAGTTGGTTGGATTTCAGGACTTTGACACTCTGAGATATTATGAATCCAATACCCAAAAGTTATACCTCCTGAATAAGTCACAAAATGATAATGACCTCTTAATTTCATTTAACACCTCATGCTGGATAATCTAATGGCTAGTATTACTCCCAAAGTTCTTAGATCGATGGTATGGTTTAATATTTAGTTAAGGTGGACGACTGTCATCTACTCCAGGACTTCAGAGATTCTGGGATATTTATGCCTATGCCTAATCCAACTATCTATGGAGTGGCGAAGTTGTGANATTACTCCCAAAGTTCTTAGATCGATGGTATGGTTTAATATTTAGTTAAGGTGGACGACTGTCATCTACTCCAGGACTTCAGAGATTCTGGGATATTTATGCCTATGCCTAATCCAACTATCTATGGAGTGGCGAAGTTGTGATCCATCATTAATATTTTTCCCTGGTCTCATCCAATGGTTCATATCAAAGTGTGACATCCCTATCCTTCCAAATTTTTTTATCAACGGTCAGTGAGACTTCTCAACTTATTCTTTGATCCGACAGTTGACATGAGTTCGTGAATTTGGGGCTTCAGCCTTCGGGTATTCATCCATGATTCAGAATTTCTTTCACTAGAGTGGTCAACTCTAAAGTTGACTGCTTGATCCAGTGGTTGAGAGCTCACTCAAAGATCCTTCTTGATATGATGATTCTTGTTTAATCACTTTTGATCAATGGATTCTAACTCATATGATGATTGTGATTACTACCAAAATTTTAATAGAAGATTAGGATTCCATGATCCTTAAAAATG
>SNQJ01S0078434.1:19008-32914 GCA_010110895.2 Picea sitchensis
AGTTGAAGTTTAAGATATTAAAAGATTTATTTTATTTGTATTCATTCAAGTTAGATAAATAAAATAAATATATTTTATCTACTTCATACAATTTGTGTTATACATGTTTGTGAATAATTAATTGAGCT
This sequence comes from Picea sitchensis, assembly GCA_010110895.2. Lineage (NCBI taxonomy): Eukaryota > Viridiplantae > Streptophyta > Pinopsida > Pinales > Pinaceae > Picea > Picea sitchensis. Next base: position 19,137 of record SNQJ01S0078434.1, read on the forward strand.
TCATATATCTTATTCATTTAATCTATGAAAGTGTGAAAATAAGTAAAAAGTTATAGACACTGATTCACCCCCCCCCTCTCAGTGTCAATGTGTGTTTCAACAGAGTCATGTCAACCCAAAAATCCACTGTTTGAGTGATCTAGTGATCCAATCGATGAAGCTCCTCTAGCTTCTTTGTATCCCAAGTACATATTTTCTTGACACATTCCTTGAACTTTGGTACTTTTTTTAGTTGATCTCCCAGTGGAGTAGATTTTCCGAGAATTCTACCCAGAATATCGCATACTGGTCGCTTGATCTTTCCGAGTAGAAGAAAAAATACCTTGTAGTGTTCCAGTTCAAATTTCGTAGCTTCGCTTTCTTCCATATGAATGCATCACACTTGCATTCCCACCACTGTCAAATATCAGATATTTGGATCTGAGGAAGCATCCTCCTTATAGGTTCCCTTTAAAACCAAGGTCCCAACAACGAAACCATTTTTCTGGTGCAAAATTATCAGACCAGGGTCCTCTTCAGGTTACCAACAAAATGATACCAATGTAATCTAGTGCACTAACATTTTCATCTTCCCGAAAGGGAAGAAGTGTCACCCAAATCACAACCGAGACATGAGAATTAAGGGTAAGAATAATTCTTAGTCATATCTATAAGTTATCAATATTACTACCATTATTGCGCAAGATATATTAAGCATATTAGAGTCTTTAATACCTCATAACCGAAGACAAAAGAACAGAGTTGCACATAACATCATAAAGAAATACAAAAGCATCATGTATAATCGACAGAACATAATATCATTCAATGGACACACAAATCATCATAGACAAGGGTCTTCTTTAAAAATTTATCTCCATCAATATTTTATTATAACATAGCCCTTACTCAAGATACATGCGCAACTTATATCAGTCATATACAAATTCATACTAGAGAGAATCAACTAGTACATCTCAAGATAGTACAAGATCATATCGTATTCTCTCTAGTCGTTTTCCCTTACTACTTCTACAATAATACAAGAATAGTTCCTTTACATCCCCAATGTGGATCAAAATCTAGTTCTTACTACTCATCTCTCATTACCCAACCTGATTACAATCCTCTTATTTTTCATCTTGAGAACCTGTAAGCTCTCTTCTCTTCTTGATTTTGTTTCAACTGCTCCTACCAAAACTGATTGAACGTTGGCCTCTAATTGTTTTCTATTCCAACTCCTTTGTGTTGCGCTCTCTTTCACTCAGACTTATTTTCCTTAATTTTCTTGGTTTTCTGGCTCCGTGGTAGCTTGTGTATCTTCTATTCATCAAAATGAAGGGCCCAACAGTTATATGTGTTATAATTGCAAAATTCTTAATTGCTCAGCACGTTATTCCAATTCCACAAGCTATGAGATTCATTCTTTGCATTGCTTCATATGTTTATATTTTTTTTCTTCTAATTTACCTCTTCAGTCATATTTTAAATATGAATTTTTGAAACAATCATGGACATATTCCTCTTGGAGCCAATAGTTTTTATTATCTAAGTTGAGAATATTTGAGGGAGGAAATTTCTAAAGAGAGAGAGAAAAAAATATCCAATTTTGGATCATTTTCTTTGATGCAAGAATGGATTTAAGTCTGACCCTAAGTATTATCCCCTAGGGTACCTCAACATCATTACATTAATATCCTAGAACATCTTGAGGGATAACACTTTCAACATTGTTTGATAATTGTAGGGCTCCCATGATAGCCTCTACATTTTTCAAAATATTATCAAGAATAGGAACCATTGTTATCACTTCCACTTTTTTATCTAGTAAATTCTCACTTCTTGACTCAAATAGGGTTAGCATTCCATTGACCGAACAATCCACTAGATCGATGGCCTCAAGAACCATTATAGTTTCTTCCTTTTCCACACCTGGTCAATAATGAAAACTCAACATATGTGGATTTTATAGACTACTAACCCAACACTCCACTATGACTTCTTCTCTTCTTAATCATTGAGGGTCCATGGATTTTATTAACTCATATCTTGTTCTTTATCTTTTATCTCTTTTTATTTTCAACAAGTAAACTAGAATCTTATATCCTTTCATCCTTCTATTTTTTCTTCATTTATTTTCCCAATTTATATTTTCTTTGTCTCTTGGTAATTTTTTTCATCTTTCCGTTAATTTATATTTTCTTTGTCTCTTGGTAATTTCTTTCATCTCTCCTTTACTTGTAATGCTTCCTTCTTCCATTAGTTATTTCCTTTTAAATTTAATATGATTAGGGTTTCTTATTTATAGAGGCATTTCATAAAAAACTAGCCCCCATCGTTGACCCAATTCTACACTTGGTTAAAGAGGGTGATCATAACAGTCATGTTCATTTCCTAAGGAAGTATTCCCACTCATATTACTTATTCCTATAGTTCATGCAAATTTGTTTTCTTAAGGGATGTTGTTCTTTGACAATGTGCCTAACTCCTTTGTCAATTATAAACTTTTGAAATAAAATTAGTAAACAACAAAGAAAACTACCATGTAACTCAATGAAGAATATCCTCTTCATGTCATCTAGAGAAGTGTGCTCAACAATTTATTTTTATTCATAGTAATCTTCAATAATATTATCAACCCATTCAAACAAGTTTATTTTAGCCACCATTAAGGAATGTTTTCATCATTTTTCTTCTTTTTTTAATTTCTCACGTGTTAAGTCTTTAAACTAGTTTATTTGTCTCTATAGATACTAATTATAGAAACTCATGAGTTTCTATAAATAATCATTCCCTAGATTGTGCAATGGTCAGTGAATCTCTTTTGGCATAGTTCTTCAAATATTTTTCCAAATTTCTCTTCCACCACTCATTGATCTCCTTCTCACTCAACATCTATCCATGCATGCAACTATTATACAAGGCCTCTATCTTGGATCAATACTACTAGAAATGAAACCAAAATTGTAATCTAAGGTATTATAGATAAGTCTGGTTACCAATAGTGTAGTCATTAGACCAAAATACATAAACAATATAATACAAGAATGCATACATAGAAGGAGTAGAAAGAGATAACATAAGTGATTATATAACCGACAACAACATTATTTATTATCAAATCTCTCTAACTAACCATTACAATTTCACATCCATGTTTATGTATACTACATATAATATGGAGGTAGTTATAATTACTAACTACCTTGGTCAATCAACCAACTAAAATTTCTAATCAACTATACTTTCCAATTGACTTTCTTTATTACATTACTTAGTCAACTACTTATCCTAGTTGACTAACCAATTAGGATCCTCCAACAAAGGTCAACCATGGGAAGTGGTGGTTAGCAATAGTTGACATTCATCCATATCATTAGTCAGGGTGGAATGTTGATGGTATTATTTAGCTAGGAGGTTTGTGGGTTATGCGAGTCATGGATTAATACCCCAAGGCTGAGCCTATGTTTAATTTTAATTATGTTTATAGGATGGTGATCTAAGTGTTTATAAGTTGGGAGGCTTATGTATTTATTCAAACAAAGAGCCTAGATGTTGAAGGCCAGGGAGACTGATTTTTGTATATGTAAATACTCACATCGTTAATATAATCACATCTATGGGTGTAGACCGACCACAAAGAAATAATTATGGGAAACAAAGCCCACTGGGAAGGGAAAGGGAAGGGCCTAAGAGGCTAGGAAAAATTTCTAAGCTTAAGGGCTTAACCCCAAGGGAACATTATAATATATTTTCCTAAAAGACTAAGGTTTGGGATATAACCCCTATTATCCTACGTTCCTTTGGGGAAAGGAATGAACTCCAAGTGGAGAGGAACAAGCTCCCAGGAGAGCCATGTGTCGATCTTGGCACATGTAGTTTTATGTGGGGAAATCATTCATTGTGGGGGTTCACTTGACATGTTTTCCAGGATCCCCATTCAAGTACGCATTGAGACACTGAGCATTCATGCAACCAACCACTTCCTCCATCGTTTACCTTTACAAGCTCTGAAAACTGCAAACCTGTGAAGCTAAAACATACTTTCCTTTGAAGCACAACATGATTGTGCAATGCTCGAGACATATCATACCCTATCCATTTTTTGTTGCTTCCCACATTTTTATCTAGATTGGTGTGGCTTGTTGTCATTACTATATCCATACGCAATTTTGTTGTTGTGATTACCCTGCCTGGATTGGCCTGGGCGATGGACAAAAGAAGTAGGTTGTCAGGCCTATGAGAAACTCTCTCTAGGTGAGAGAGGTTGCTGGGGAAATGGTTTTTCCTAGAGGGAGCCTCATGACAGTTGTAGTGCTCTGATACTTCCTACCTGGACTATTGTTGAAGCCCTGGAAGGGGAGTGGGGCAAACAAAGGACTGTCAGGAAGAGAAGGGGCACACTCCCTGGGGTGGGATAGGCACGTGGGGAAAGAGGGACTATAATTTGTGGATGTGAGTGGACTCCTAGGGGAAGAATATTTCCTAGAAACTCTGTAACCTCAGCCTAGCCTAGGATTCCCCTTACCCTGGGTGGATTTTAGTCCTAACTAGAGGGTGATCCACTGTTGATAGTTAGAGTAGCGTTCTCTAAGGCTGGGAGGTTCGTGGATGGTATGCACATAGTTGGTGGCCTTCATAAAAACACAATTACCATTTATGTGTTAATTTTATGTTGTGTATCCTATACATTTCTGAATAATTATAATATTTCTTGTGTAAGGTGTTGTAGAAGATTGTTGCGATTACCGCATTAATTTGTGTATTAGTAGAATGCATATTATCTGTTTAAGTTTATATGTATGATGTTCCACAAAGAGATCTGTGTGCCATATCCCATAGTTCTATGCCTGGCTATGGACAACTTTGACTATCTTAACCAGAGTGAGAAGTTTTTTTATATTTATTGTCAAGTGGCATTGCCTAGTAGATGGATGGGGGTGTTACAAATTGGTATCAAAGCCCATGGTTTCAACATTGAACCTGGATGGGACATGAATGTGGAATTTTGAGTCAAAATTACATAGGGATTTGATGTACAGAGTGTCAGAGGGGTGTTGAGAGAGCTCCTGGGTGGTAATGGAAAGCTTAGGAGGTATAACAGTTCAATAAAGTCAACAAAGAAAAGAGACCACAATAAATGTAGGTTTGGAACCAAAAAATTTAAATTTGGGTCGTTAGATTTGTTCGGGAAGGGATAGACCCCTCACAACCATCGGATCCGGAGAAGGTGCATGAAAGTTAATAAAAGAAGTCCTTCAAACTTCACCCCTCCAATGATTTTAAAACTATAGAAGAAAAAATTGTCGAAGCCCGAAGATCCGAAGCCTCAGATCCCCGAAGTTCGGAACCAATCCCGACCGTCCATTTCCAGGAACATGTTTTACAGATTAAGCAATGTTTGGAATTAAATAGTCCAGGGGTTGTGAGGTGTTCAATAGCAAAATCCTTCGAAGTCCCAGATCTTCGAAATCTCGGAGCATCAAAGTGACGTGTATCTATTTGGAAGTTTGACATTTGGGAGTTATAAGGTGTTCTAGAATGGAATATCCCAAATCCTAAAGTGTCGAATTCTTGAAGTTCCAGATATGACGTGGCATGATGATGTCACCTAGGGTGAAGTGGAACTACCCTAATTCTTTGACGTGTCACTTGTTTTTGTATTTTTGACAGGCCCTTAGCACCAATTGGGACCTGACATGTGTAGCCCATTGGTGGGGCCACATGTCACTACATTAATTGTTTGACAGCTGAGAAAAGGATATCTTTGTATTCGTTGGTCCGACATTTGGGTATTTTGAAGGGTTGTAAGGTAAGGCATCCCGAAGTCCCAAAGCACCGGAGTACTGAAATTTTGGACTAGCATAGTTTTGAAATTCAGAGTTCGGAAGAAGTGGGGAGTAGTGTTGAGGAAAGCTTCAAAGTCCTTGAGCCTCGAAGTCCCAAAGCTATAGGAAAATACTATTCAGAAGTTTGACATTCGGGAGGAATGTTTTGTTGAGCCGAGAAATCCTCTGAAGCCTAGAGCTATGAATTTTCGAAGCACAGATTGTGATGTAGCATGATGACATCACCTGGGGTGATGTGGGCCTCTCCTAGGCATGCCATGTGTCATCTAGTTTTTTACTTTTACATTATTTTTTGTACTAATAGGGATACGACATGTGTCACTCGATAATGGGGCCATGTGTCACCACCTTAATTGATGACAATTGTACTAAGTGGAACCCAGAAGGTTCAAAAGTTCAGAAATTTGGCATTCAGAGGAAATATTGGAAGAAGTTATGGAATCCTCCGAAGCCTGAAGCTTCAGAGTGACACGATATATTGACGTTGCCACGAGTGACATGGACCTATTCCGAAATTCATCATTCGGGAGTTTTGAAGGGTGATGTAGAAGAAACCTATGATGACCTAGAGTCCCGAAGCCCTGAAGTCCTAGACCATCGGAGAGACATGACATGTGGATGTCGACTAGGGTGACATGTAGCTATTCTAATCATGCCATGTGTCAACCTGATTTGTGTTTTTCACATTCCCTTCGTACCAATTAGAACATGACATGTTTCGTCCATTGGATGGAGCCACATGTCCACTCTGTAACTCTGCCATGTGTCATGCTAGTACATGGATGCTGACGAGACCTCGGGAATTTGTCAATTCGATGTTCAGAGCAAATGGATGGTGGAAGAAGCTACATGAGCCATCTATCTAAGGAAATAATAGATCGTGATGGTCGATGGATGAATTCAGAAGAAATCCACAACAAGCGTCATATCTAGAAATTACAAAGGGAAACCATCATATCATCACAAGTAAGATCTATGTTGGAGAGAAGTTACGTAGATTGGGGGAAGAAATAACATCTGTGTGAGTTTCACCTCCACAATCCTCCTAGACCGTCAATCTGTATTTTTGGTAATATCAATGGTTGCATCGAGATAAAGGTTGTGCTAATTGGGACTCTACAAATCTTCCCTGACCATAGATCTCCATGTCGATTCAATAACAATTGTCAATCCTTGATAGTAGGTTAGTGACTGAAGAATTGAGCGAGTTCATAGCCTTAATCACCTGGGTCAGACTTATAGGTCCTTTAGGCATACGAGGAGAACTAGGTTCAATTCCTTTGTATTAAAACTGTGGTTATGTGGATATTTAATCATGTTAGTGATCGAATCTGAGATCTAAGACGATCCTTGGTGTTATCAGAAAAATTGGTAAGTGCGGACAAAACCTAATCTCCCTAACTTCCACAAAAAACTAGAACAAAACAAGACAGAATACAAACTTCACCTTAGACTTCATTTTCATATAAACTAGTTCAGAGAGGAATGAGAGCCATACCTTTTAAATGATGCTTGATCCTCACTAGTGTCATCCTTGTCGCTCCATGTTTGGATTTGCGAGATGGTGTAACTGTTTAAGAATAACAAACCAAAAAAGAGAGAGAGAGAGAACAAAGATATATATATATTCCAATGAATTATATATATAAGATCAAGGAGTTATACAATCAAAGCCAATACACATTTATAGGGAAGAAATGTATTGTTGCATTATATTAAAATGGAAAGTGAAGAAAACAACCCATGCCTTGATGTTGCAAGATCCCTTTCAATGGATCTTTTCTCCAACACACACACCTTTTCTCCAATGCCTTTGATGAAGAAGATCCATAATCTGACTTAGAGAGCTAACGCAAAACTATCTCAAGTATAATCTATAGAAGAACTCTTCATGCATATGAAAACCTTATCCTTTTCAACCTTATCCTTTTCCATGAGAGATCCCTCTTTATATAGGGTGAAAGAGGGATGGATGAGGATATTAGGATGATCCCACTAAATTAGAGAAGTGAGTAATATCCAAACCGATCGGAGGCTACCTCATCTTCTATAAGATTCCCTTCTAGAGCATTCATGAATTTTGACTTTTCCCTTTCTTAAGCATCGTCGCACCCTATGTACAAGAAACCTGTGACAACGCCACAATAGATCTTTGGCGTAGAGTGCGACGATCAGTCATCATCACACTCCAAGCATAGAGCAGGGTGCAACGATCATCCTTATAATAATTTTTGAGGGAGGAAAAGAAAGCCACTTTTCTCTTGGAGAAAGTATCTTTTAATATTTTCAGGGAACATGGAAGTGAGTTAAGAACATGTCATCAGCTGATCACTGGGGTGACCAAAATAATGTGTAACAAAATTCCCCCCAAAGTACGAAGATGGAACCTGTGACAACTGAAATAATTTGTAGAATTTGTGTGTTGAAAATAAGGAGCTCATCGATTGGGAACCTACAAACAATCAAGAATATGCATAATAATATACCATTTTCTGAATTAGGAATTCCCATACTAATACTACAAGTGACATAAGTGTCAAGTGATTCATGGCCACTAAACATACATTGTGGATCCATGTCATCATGATTCAACATAGCCACGAGGAATACATTATGGATCTATGCTCTAAAAGAATTCAAATCCAGACATAGCCATGAGACATACACAGTGGATCTATGTGTTAGTATAAATTTATGAATACTCAATCGCAACCTAGACTGATATGATTAGATCTAGGGTGTTCAATTCCATCGTCTCTAAGTACAAATATATCCAGGTGATTACAGGTGTCGAAGTCGAACATGGTAGAAACCACTTGATTACCGGTCATTAATGAAAACCATTAACAAGTGTGAGGGAAATTACCATTGATGTCAATGACTCCCAAGGTACTCCCAGTACAATCAAACGAGTGTGAATAAATTATTTGAATTCGAACACTCGATGGAATATTCCAATCAAGGGGAAATGATGTGAACCCACTGTTGAAAGAGAGGAAACCTACCATTGAGGCATGCAGGCTCCAAGGTACCAATGTGATTTCTAGGTCTTGTTCCCATATAATGAGTTGAATTCGATAGGAAAAGACTCATCATAGGAGGGCCTTCATGTATCCCCCATCAATGACACAAAATATGTAACAGATTTGAAGCATATTAGATTATGAAGTGATTTGGAACTGACTTAGGGGAGGCCATCATGGTATAAAATTTATAACTATAGATGGTCAACTCGATAGAAGGCTTGTTTATGTTGGAATTCTCTTTAACATATGAAAGACATGACAATTTTCTTGGCAGCATTGACTCAAAGGAGGACCCAACATATGAACTTGTGGATGGTAAAACGAGAGACAAATGGATTTCCCAACTCGGATAAAATGATGAAGGGGGTGTCATGTTTAGGAGAAATTTTACTACCACTGCCACTAACACAAACACAACGACACATTTCTTCCCAATTTTCCCCCATCGTTTCTGGCGAGTACCTCTTTATTTTTACACAAGATTGAGGAGGATAACATATGCTTGTGATGCAAGTGCATCCTTCAGATGAGTCCCTCGGAGTATTTTTAACGAACCCTAAGAAGGAGTGGTTCGATCCCATATGGGTCTTTTGATGCTTATTTAATGAGTCCAAAGAAAGAAAACTCAAGGGTTTTTTGTGTTTAGAGAGTCTGAAAAACACTTAAACATAACTCGATAAGGTCCTTTTTCATAAGTTAGTATGATGAGACCGAAAAAGAGATAATATACTACTCATCAAACATTTTCTTCAAATAATTTTATGAGCGTGAAAAGAACAAGGTCACTCAGTTATCTTTTTGTGTTTAGGGATCTTGAAAAGAGCTTAAAGGATACTCCATAGGGTCTATTTTGCTTATTACCAATGCGAGTTCCAAAAACAAAAAAAGTTTACTCGATTGCATTCTCATGGTTTCACGAGTGTGCGAAAGAATTAAGATTGTGCTCAGAGTTTTTCCTTAAAAACCCTAAAAGAATTTGTTCATAATAAAAACATACAAAAACAATAAAAAATGGTGGACCCCTATCAAACGTCTCTTCCTTAGAACTTTTACTCTGTAAAAGAAAACACTTCGCAAAGTTGTTAGACTTTAGGGCATGGGTAAAATATAAAAATTAATTTAATTTTGCAATAAAATATGGCAAAAAACAATAAATAAGCCAAAACAACCCTTTTTACCATTTTATTTGCAATTTTACCCAAATAGTGCCCAAAACCCTCTTTTTCTCCCAAATTTCAAGTTTATTCTGGAGCGCCTGGTGGATAATTTTGTAAACCGTCTCCATCAAAAAGGTAATCTTCTACCTCTTTATCTTTTCATGGTTTAAAATTTTGTTTTTGTTGGTTTATTGTTGAGTTTGGGTCGATTTTTTGGGGGTACCTTCTCTTTTAGATCATCGCAAGCCCACAGTATCGTGAACTGCGATGATATGGAATCATCGCAGGGGGCTCAAAGATAGGGTGCGACAACGTCACTCTCCATGAAAGAAAAGAACTGCGATGACCACAAATCAACTTTTAAAAATATAAAATGAACTATGAAAAAATCTAGGGATGGATTTTTTATGATTCTAATCTTCTTTTGATGTTCCTTGGCAGGATTTCCTTGGTCAAAATGCTCAAGTGGCAAGAGAGAGAGCATGAGGAAGAATAATATTTTTTAGCAAATGACCTGGGCATAGTTATGGCACTTAGGCAAAGTGGATTACTCAAGTTTTTCAAAAATTAGGGCATCAGAGCCTAGCTGAGATTGCTAGAGTATCCGGTTCACATGTGGGATGTGAACGAACAAGCATTTCATGTGGGTTTTCATACACTCACATTGGATATAGAGGATATTTAATTTCTAATGGGTTTATCTCATTGAGGCTCTCGGTTATCACTCTCATGAAGCATGGGTGGAGGAGAACCCATAGATTACTATGTTTCTAACCATTGCATTCTAGGTATGGAAAAACATAGTGGCAAGGTGGCCATAAGAGATGTTCAGGATTTACCATTGCGGACCATCCTTTATACCATTACCCAGATGACAGGGAGTGAAACACCCCACATGGATTTTCAGAGCCATTTTCAATATGCCATAGAGTGCATGGAACCCAAGGTCTTAAACTAGTGTGAGGGTGTCCTGAAGAACATGAAAACGAAACTGACAAAGTGTTAAAATGGTTGGTTGAAACAGTTTGGTTATGGGTCCATTTTGGTGTCCTTATTCTTGGATAGGATCCCCATCTTATGTCTACAGGTGGAGTGGGCCATACCGTCTCCACAATATCCACAAATGAAAAGGTGGGTGGACTTGATGGCTCGTCATGGTGGCGTGCCCATCGTCAAGTATGATGATGTTTTCTTCCAATGGCTGAGAAATCAGATAATCATGGTGGATTATTATGCGTACGTTGGGATGGACTTCCGAGGGGATCTCGACTTAGATATTTTTGAGGGATGTCAATGGGGAGACATAGGTAATAAGGAAATTTTCATTGTATGATGTTTTTGATATTTTAATTATATAAAATGTTTTTTATGTCATTTATCCAAGACTAATAAATTTCTCTCAATAATGCATATGTGGCACCTTATCGTCCTCCAGGATCATCTCTCATTCAGAGGAAAGGAGAGAGAGAGGTGTTGTAGCAGGAGTGGCCTCCACGGATATCGAGGTGATTGAGAAAAACCTAGAGGGATTAACCATGAATATACTTGATGCCACGGTGGACGAACTTCCTAGGCAGTATCAACACCATACAGTTGGTGTATATGGATCTATTGGTCGACTAATCCATAGAGTGGCACAAGCAGCTGCTTGTTACAATGAGAAACATCCTTTATGATTTTGTACATGAAGTTATGAGCTTCACTTTTTGATATTTTGGTCCTTGGAAAAAACACTTTTTGTAACTTTTATCATTATTATTATAAATTTCCTGTCGACTTACTTGTCTTTTTCAAATGTGTGTTTGGATTTATAAATGTCTCAAATTTCTGTCTAGCACATAATTAGCCAATACATCTGTCGATGTGTTTAGACATGTAGGAATATGTTGATATTCGATATAATCAAAATGTCTTTCCAAGAGGCGAATTCTTAAGTATACCCTTAACAAAGTAGGACTTCAGATGGAATAAATGTTACTTAACTGTAGTACTACTAACTGTGAATCGATTCGTACAATAAAATGAAGGATTCCAAATGAAATGGTGTCACTTAATATGTCAATAACTGCACTGTATTCTGCGATATTATTAGTTGCATGACCAAGGAAAACACCGTGTAGACTGATCAACTCATCTATAGGTGCATAGATTTCCCATGCAACAAACGCTAGGTTTTGAGTACTGTGACTAGCACCATCAGCAAAAAAAATATAGGGTAGAAAAGACACCGACATCTAGAAACCAAGCACAATGCAAGGTAAGCAACCAAAAGGAAGAACAATAAAATGAAAAATGCACACTAGAGTATAGTACACTAAAAATACACATCACTCATGCAAAAATTAGTTTAAGCATAGTACTTCTTCAAGTAAATCCAATTTCTAGGTTCACTCAAAGGAATTCCATCATAATCTACTAGCTCATAAGCCCCTTTCTCCAACACTCATTTCACAATATAAGGGCCACGCCACATAGAATCAAATTTATCGACCCCTAATAAGTCATGATCCTTTTCGTAAAGAATAACTGAATCACCCTCATAAAAAAAATGTGGTTTGACATGCTTGTCATATTGAGCTTTGACATGCTTCTTCTAAGTTTCAATGACTAAGGAAACATCATAGTGAGTCTCGTCTAATTGCATCAAATATAAGAGACGTTCCTCTTCAAATGAGGTGTTCGGGAGAAGTTCGAAAACTAGTTTCAAATATGGGATTTCACATTCAATCGGTAGAATAGATTCAATACCATATACTAACTGGAAAGGTGTGAACCATGTGGCAGATTTAACAAATGTTCGATAGGCCCATAATGTAGAGAAGAGCATCGTGTGCCAGCTTGACTTGTGAATTCATATCATCTATTGAAGCATAGTAGTAAGAACTTTGTTAATTTCTTCAACCTTGTCATTGGCCTTTGGATAGTAAGGTGTTGAGTTTTCATGACGAAGACCCAAATTCTCGGTAAGTTCAGACATCGTGAAATTGTTAAAATAACTAACATGGTCAGTGACGATGGCTTGAGAGACACAAAATCTAGTAATAATATGATTGAATATGAACAAAGCTATAGTTTTACCAGTATTATCAAATGTAGGCATCGCCTCGATCCATTTAGTGAAATAATCCATGGCTACGATGATGTATCCATGCCCCCCGGACAAGTGATGGTTACATGTCATAAAGGCAATGCCCCATTTAGCAAATGGACCAAGGAGAACTACAAGGTAAAGAGGAGTAGGATGAGATCATATCTTACTGTTATACGTTTGACAAGCATGGCATTTTTGGATGGTAGTAATGCAATCCTTAAACATGAAGTCCAGAAGTAACCATCTCGTAAGATCTTTTAGGAAATGACATACCCAGACATATGACCGCCACATGCTCTAGAATGACAGTCATTCAAATCTTTCTCAACTTCATCATAGGTTAGGCATCATCAAAAAATTGAGTCAATACCACAACGGTAAAGGGTATCACCAAGGATAATGTAGGGACGGGATTGATACCAAATATGCCGATGATCCACACTAGAAAGATCGGGACGAAAATTTTGGGTTTGGAAATAAATGATAATGTCTCCATACCATATGTCATCGGAACTGATCAGAAAGAGAGACTCATCAGGAAAGGAATCATTTGCCATAGTTTCTATCTCAGTAGAAGGAAGGTCACATATCAATTGAACAAAAACCAAAGATTTATTTGATTTGGCATGCTCAAATTCCAAATCAAACTCCTGGAGAATGAATATCCATTTGGATT
>SNQJ01S0078434.1:32964-55191 GCA_010110895.2 Picea sitchensis
TGCATAGGGTTGCAATCGGAAATGACGGTGGTTCTGCGTAATAAGATATAATGAAAAAAACGTTGAACAACTTGAACAACTGCCAAGGCCAGTTTCTCGACATGAAAATATTTGGTTTTGATGGTCATGAGAGTCCGAATCAAATAGTAGATGACATTTTCATCATGCAAATCATCTTCTTGGACTAGAACTATAGTGATGGTAGAGTCCGAAGCAGATAAATATAAGAAATAATCTCGACTATAATCAGGTGGAAATAAAAGTGGTGTACGGGTTAAGGAAAGTTTCAAAGCTTCAAAGGCTTTGTTGGCAGTATCATCCCATACAAAATCGTGACCCTTTTTAATAAGTAGAGTAAAACCTTTCATTAATTCAGCATAGTTGGAGATGAATCGATGTAAGACAATTTCTTTTCCTAGCAAACTTTGGAGTTGACACAATGTAGAAGGAGGAGGAAGATTGAGAATAACTTCAACCTTCAGAGGGTCCACCCTAATCTCATGTGTAAAATGATAAAACCAAGAAGTCATCCAGACTCCACACAAAAAGCGCATTTGTGTGGATTCAAGTGTATGCAATATTAACAACATTGTAGGAAAATGGTCTGTAAATGTGTTGGGTGATCTTGAAGATGCATGGAATGCTCCGGTAAATCATCTAGGTAAGGTTGTACAATGTGCTTAATATCATGAAAAGAATAAGACATAGCGCATTGAAAAGTCACCCCAACATTCTTGAGACTATGATGGGTGTTCTATATGCACTAAAAACCCTCAATTAAATCGTCAACCCGAGGTAAGTAAACTTAGAGTTGTAGAAAAATATATGCCAAGGTAGAAGGGTTGGTAGTAGTATAGTCTAACTAAGGAAGTGGCTATCTAAGGGCTAATCTACTCAAGCAAATCTATCTAATGATCAAACCCTACTAAGGAATTCAAACTATGCACCCTAAGTAAACTTTGAACGAAGGATCGATGGATAGTTCTAATAAAGAAAATGGAAACCCTACTTAAAGGAAACTAGTTCATTCATAACAATAAGCAAAAGAAAACTATTCATCTAATAAGAAAATAACAACAACAAACTACTTTAACTAGTCTACTTAAATTCAATAAACAACTATCCTATGAAAGCAAGTAAATAAACAAGCAACTATATTATCAAAGCAAGAATAGACAAGTAAGCAATTAACCTATTAAAGCAAGTAAACAACTAACTAACCTAGGATAACTTCTACAACAAGTAAACTAATAAAAAATACTCAATAAACAACTAACTAAACTAAAAGACAATTGAAATCTATTCTTAATACAACTATTTCTAATTTACAAAAGGAAATCTACTTAATTGAAAGAAAGAAGGATTAACAACTAATTTTTAATCTATGATAAGCAAACTACTCTTTAATATACCAAAGCAAAAAACTATATATCCTACAAAAGAAAGAAAACTATTTTCTGATCTATGAAAGAAAGAAACTATCATTTAACCTATGAAAGCTCAAATATAGTGTTGATGATTGTGTGAATGTCTATGGTGTCTTATAATATCATGATGGAACTTAAAAATGAAAGATAATTCAAGAGGGATAAACTCGATATTTACTTCAAGAGTAAAATGAAAAGTGTGAATTAGGCAATCCAATGAGAACTTAGTGATGCAAAGAAGGTCCAACCTCACCCCGCAGGGTCTCTTTTCCTGAACTCCTGCTCACAGGATCGATTAAATTCCCCTTTTGTTGAGCTGAAGCGGCTCTTTAGATTCTTGAGTAGAATCATTGTGAAATACCCGTTCCATAGGTCCTTATTTCCACCCCTCGACCTTCTGCACTTTACCGAGTTTATCTTTGACTCAAGTATCGGGGTTCGGGGTTTCGCGGTTCCCGCTGTCGAGAGTCACAGTCCTCTCAAATCCCCGATTTGCGATGAGCTCCTTTCGTGTGCGAGCCCTTCTGAGCTTATCTCCAATCGCATACAACCACGCCTCCGCGACTGTGGCCTTACCTCCCTCGTGACCTCACAACTCGCTATACCAAGCTCTTGCTTTTCCAACTCTCGACACCCGATGTGCTCAAGTGCCGAGGCGCACGTGAGTTGACTTTTCAATGGCCTCTATCTCACCGAGACTTCGCACCTCGCAGGATCGCGAATCCTGACGCCAGTATTTCGAGACTTCTCACGGTGAGATCCCGAGGGCTTCGTGCCACCTGTACTCCACTCTCCGACTCTGTTAAGGCCCACACTACCCTCCAGCTGTCGGGATATCACTTTCTCACAACCTCGCGATTCCCGTGGCCAAATTCTCGAGCCTTTTCTCCCGAGGCTCCGATGCATGATCCCACGTGCGGATCCAATGGTCCTCCCGCATGTGGATCCAATGGTTATCCTCCTTCTCGCGCCTCGCGTCCTTGCGCCTTGCAACTTTAGACACCCAATACTTGGGCCTTCAACATACAAACCCTGAGTTCACGAGATCTCTTGATATTTGCCACCTGTCCTCTCAGATGGATGGCTCCTGTCTTCTCGCCACTTCGCCACTCGTGACTTAGAGCACCCAACACTTGGGCTTTCATCCCGTGAAATCCCGAGTTCACGAGATCACCGATCTCTACCACCTGTCCTCCTCAGATGGACGACTCTGATCTTCTCGCCACTTTGCCGCTTCGTGACCTCGCGCCTCGCGACCCTTGACACCAAATTCTCAACACTTTCACCTACGAGCTCCCGAGATGCGAGGTGCCACCTGTTCATTTGCCGACTCCTGTGGCCCCACACCATTCTCGAGTGTCAATATCCTGAGATGACGTCAGCTAGACCCCAGAACATGGAGCTCTCGCCTCCTTGCCACTCATGAAGTTGAATTCCTTCCTCTTCCAACCCCCATTGCCTGAGGTCCCGATGTGGGTAATCGCGTGACACGCGTCCGCTCCCAAACAAACGATCCAGATTCTATCTGCTAATCCAACGGTCGATTTTGCTCCTCCCGATATTCCTACCCACTTGTTCCTACGCGTAACCTCTGCGCAGCTTCTCCTGATCCAACGACTTTCGGGATTTCCAAGTGAGATCCGACGGTTGTCGGTGTCCTCGCTCTATGCCCTTCTTGAGCTCCCTCTGGACGCGAACTTCTCAACGGTCCAGATCTCTTCTTCAGGCCGATCTGATGGCTATCGTCGCTCCTCCTGAGCTGTTACGCTTTCTTCCCAGGCTTGGAAGAAATTCATGTTCTCAAAGGCCTCGACCTTTATGCTCTTTTCCTCTGTGAGTTCTACAATCTTTGAGCCTCGTTGATGTGCGTAAAAGCGTTGTTCCTTCTGAGCTTGTTCCTTTCGAATCCTTAAAGGATTCCGACGTCTGCGCTCCTACAGAGTCTTCTCATGCACACAACGTGCTATCCCTTCTGAGCTTTCACAAACACTCAGACCCCTTGAGGGATTTTATCTTTCTCCTCCCACAGATGGAGAACACAATGCCTTCCTGGCTCTCTGTTTCTCAGGCAACCTCCTGCTGAGTCTCTCTGGGTGTTCAACAACCCAGTGAAGATCCTTCCTTGGACTCTTCCTTCAGCTCCAGAACTCAAAGAGTTCTCTTCACCTTCTATGCCTACTTGCACACTTTCTCGACACCCTCCTGGTGGAGTATCTTCTCCTGTGCACCACTGTACACACTCTCAATGCCCTCCTGGCAGAGCTTCTCATAATCCTCAGTGATTCTGGTCTTCTGAACTCACAAAAGAATTCCTTCCTCTGTGCGCTCCTTGCACACACACACTCAATGTCCTCCTGGAAGAGCTTCTCAGAACTCCTCAGAGTTTTTGACTTCTATCTTCAAACTCTCAACAGAGTTCTTCCTTCAGCATCGCGTGCTTACGCTGAATACCCACTTGGCAGAGCTCCTACAGAATCCTCAGTGATTCCATCTGCAACTGTGTTTTAGCTACACAGCCTTACCTCCTTAGGTGTTCAACAACCTCACAGGTATTCTTCTCCCTGAGTTGTTGACTTCAGTCTTGTGCCTCAGCACGTCTTTGTCTGACTCCTCAGAGTTCAGAAGTGCATCTTCAGTGCACCGGCTCTCAGAACTCTCATCGTTCTGTCACACCCTCCTGGTATGAAGCCTCAAAGACCCTTATCTAAAATCAAACAAACTCCTACAGAATGCATCCACATAACACATACATTCACATCATAAAAGGAACACACACAGACACCCATATAACACAGAATGACATGCAGGAAAAACTACTTCTGATTATATTAAAATGGAAAATGCCTGGAATTACAATGGTGTTCCTGAGTCCTCTTTGGCTCCTCTCTTACAACCATTTCTTGACTTTTTCGAAATGAGATATGAAAATATTTTTTACCTCGGGCTCCTTCCTCCAGGTCTACCTACTCTAATCAATTACAATCAATGGTTGTCTAGTCTGCTATCCAGAACTAGATCTCAGCCGATCTAGCATTAAAGTCGATCCTATCTAACGCATGCTCAAAGGAATGGATTTTCTGGCTCACCAACCTAAGTACATTAAATTACATTGAATTCGAAATTCAAAATGAGGCTGCGCCTCTCTTCATCCTTTGAATGCATGTGCCCTAACCTGGCTGGATGGCTGGCTGGCTATATGGAGAGAGGCTCCTGCATCATACTCCACAGCTACAAAAATCATGAGCTCCTACTCATGAGCTTCCCCTCTGGGCTGTTGGAAATCCTCCTGGATCCCAAATAAGTCTTTGGAGCTTTCCATTTGCTCCATTCTTCTACTGCTATTGCTGCTTCCACTTCGCTGCTACTGCTGCTGCCTTTTCTCTGTCCATCTTCCCTTCGTTGGTAGTCTGCGATGATCTCAACATCAGCTCCCTGATTTCCTCGATCACTTTGTCTAGCTACTCCAGTGGCTGGCTCTGTTTTTGCAGTCTCCTCAGCTGCAAAAATTTTTGGCCATTGGGCAGATCACTATGATCTCCCATGCCATATTCTTCATCTTCATCTGTGGCCTTAAGTTGCCACTCTGATGCAGACTTCAACTCTGCAGTCTCTTCTTGAATGATCTACTGCTCAGTCATCCTCTTCTCTGACAACTCAAATTATGCCAGTTCTCTTGCTGGCTCTGGATTGTTCAACCATGCCTCCAACATCTCCATCTCCATCTCCCATGGAGTGATAATTCTATCTCCTCTCTCCTCGGCTACAACTTCTTTCTTTTTAGCTCCCCGACTGAATATGTTGAGACATTCCTGAGAATGCTCGCTTTCTCCTTCTGCTTCTAATTCTTCTGTCAGCTCTAATGCTACAGTGCTCTCATCTTCCTGGCTGAAAGTAATGAGCCATTCCTCAGAATGCTCGTCTTCCTTTTCGCCTTCTTCTTCTTGTACTTGGGCGGTCTCACACACCTGCTCCAATTCCTCCTTGACAGTCATCATCAGCTGTCACTGTTCTTTTGTTGTTGCTGCACCTGCAATACAACTTTCTACCTCCTCCTGGGCACATGGTAGGAATATTGAAATTCCCCCAATCATCACACGAATCAAATCCTCGTTTGTCAGCTGCATCTGCTGATCTCCTTGCGAGCTCATCTGATCTGTCCGCTCCTCTGGCTGATTCCAACTCACTTCTGAGTTTATGAGACCCACAGATAATCTCATATTCTCATCCCTGCCCACCCGGCAATATGGGATGCTTCCGCTACTGCTTCCCTGACAGACCATGAGATCCCTCAGCGATCTCTTATCATTGCCCAACTGGCAATGCGAAATTCCTTCACTGTCCTCATGACAGTCCTTGAGATCCTCAGTTGATCTCAATCTGTTGCCTTCTTGGCAATCTATAATTTCTTCTTCTCTGCCTTCCTAGCAGTCCTTGAGATCATCAGTTGATCTCATCTATGTTCCCTTGCCCATCTGGCAATTTGGAAACCTCCCACTTCCCTCCTGGCAGTCTATGAGATCCCGCAATGATCTCTGTTTATCTTCTTCATCATCCCAATCATCGAGACCCTTTCCAATCTCTGGCCAACAGTGACAAATCATCTTTTCTTCTGTGGCCTTGAGGTTTTCAGCATACCTCAACCATTTTCTCAACAGCCTGCGCTGTCTTTTGACCATCAGCTCCCTGACTAGCCATTTTTCCTTCGGCTTCTGCATGGGCCACTCGTGCACCCATCTTGGCTTCCTATTCTGCCACATCTTAAATTCGAGCTCCTCCATTTCTCGCTTGATATCAGTGAGCTCTTTATCCATTTCTGTTGCGCTCATCAGCTCTGGCTTCTTTCGTTCAACAGACCTATGGCCTTCAGTAGCCATGCTGTTGTGTCTATTTGCCTCCCTGACTGATCTATTGTTGTCACTCCTGCAATCCCAAGCGCTCAGCTTCATCTTACAGTCCTGCTGACTGTCTCCTTGATTGTTGCCTACCTGAAAACAATCATCACAGAGTCCTCCAGTGCTCTGTCTTCTTCCTTCTTTCCGTGCTCTGTCTGCAATATACAAATAGATTCCCACTCTGATACCACTTGATGTGTATCAGAGTGCTTCATTTCCTCATTCTCCTCCTCGCCTAAAATATACAAACAAGATATCATCTCTGATACAACCTGATGCAAAGAAGGTCCAACCTCACCCTACAGGGTCTCTTTTCCTGACCTCCTGCTCACAGGATCGATTAAATTCCCCTTCTGTTGAGCCGAAGCGGCTCTTTAGATTCCTGAGTGGAATCACTGTGCAATACCCATTCCACAGTTCCTTATTTCCACCCCTCGGCCTTCTGCACTTTACCGAGGTTATCCCCGACTCAAGTATCGGGGTTCGGGGTTTTGTGGTTCCCGCTGTCGAGAGTCATAGTCATCTCGAATCCCCGATTTGCGATGAACTCCTTTCATGCGCGACCCCTTCTGAGCTTAGCTCCGGTCGCATACGACCACGCCTACGCGACCGTGGCCTTACCTCCCTCGCGACCTCGCAACTCGCTATACCAACCTCTTGATTTTCCAACTCTCGACACCCGATGTGCCGAAGTGCCGAGGCGCACGTGAGTTGACTTTTCAACGGCCTCTATCTCGCCGAGACTTCGCACCTCGCAGGATCACGAATCCTGACGCCAGTATTTTGGGACTTCTCACGGTGAGATCCTGAGGGCTTCGTGCCACCTGTACTCCACTCGCTGACTGCGCTATGGCCCACACTACCCTCCAGCTGTTGGGATGTCACTTTCTCGCAACCTCATGATTCCCGTGGCCAAATTATCGAGCCTTTTCTCCCGAGGCTCCGATGCACGATCCCACGTGCAGATCCAACGGTCCTCCCGCGTGTAGATCCAACAGTTATCCTCCTTCTCGTGCCTTGCCACATTGGACACCCAATACTTGGGCCTTCAACATGTGAACCTCCAGTTCGTGAGATCTCTTGATCTCTGCCACCTGTCCTCTCAGATGGACGACTCCTGTCTTCTCGCCACTTCGCCACTCGTGACTTAGAGCACCCAACACTTGGGCTTTCAACCCGTGAACTCCCGAGTTTGCGAGATCACCGATCTCTGCCACCTGTCCTCCTCAGATGGATGACTCTAATCTTCTCGCCACTTTGCCGCTTCACAACCTCGCGCCTTGCAACCCTTGACACCAAATTCTCAACACTTTCACCTACGAGCTCCCGAGATGCGAGGTGCCACCTGTCCATTTGCCGACTCCTGTGGCCCCACACCATTCTCAAGTGTCGATATCCCGAGATGACGTCATCTAGGCCCCACAACATGGAGCTCTCACCTCCTCGCCACTCGTGAAGTTGAATTCCTTCCTCTTCCAACCTCCAGTGCTCGAGGTCCCGATGTGGGTAATCTCGTGACACGCGTCCGCTCCCAAATGAATGGTCAAGATTCTATCGGCTGATGTTGCTCCTCCCGAGCTTCCTGCGCACTTTCTCCTACGCATAACCTCTGCGCAGCTTCTCCTGATCCAACAGCTGTCAGGATTTCCGAGTGAGATCCGACGACTGTCAGTGTCCTCGCTCTGTGCCCTTCCTGAGCTCCCTCTGGAAGCGAACTTCTCAATAGTCCAGATCTCTTCTTCAGGCCGATATGACAGATGTCGTCGCTTGTCCTGAGCTGTTGCACTTTCTTCCTAGGCTTGGAAGAAATTCACGTTCTCAAAGGCTTCGACCTTTGCTCTCTTTTCCTCTGCGAGTTCTACAATATTTGAGCCTCGTCGATGCACGTAAAAGCGTTGTTCCTTTTGAGCTTGTTCCTTTCGAATCCTTAAAGGATTTCGACGTATGTGCTCCTGCAGAGTCTTCTCATGCACACAACGTGCTATCCCTTCTGAACTTTCACAAACACTCAGACCCCTTGAGGGATTTTGTCTTTCTCCTCCCACAGATGGAGAATACAAAGCCTTCCTGGCTCTCTGCTGCTCAGGAAACCTCCTGCTGAGTCTCTCTGGGTGTTCAAAAACCCAGTGAAGATCCTTCCTTGGACTCTTCCTTCAGCTCCAGAACTCAAAGAGTTATTTTCACCTTCTGTGCCTGTTTGCACACTTTCTCGATGCCCTCCTGGTGGAGTATCTTCTCATGTGCACCACTGTACACACGCTCAATGCCCTCCTGGCAGAGCTTCTCATAATCCTCAGTGATTCTGGTCTTCTGAACTCACAACAGAGTTCCTTCCTCTGTGCGCTCCTTGCACACACACACTCAATGCCCTCCTGGCAGAGCTTCTCAGAACTCCTCAGATTTTCTGACTTTTATCTTCAAACTCTCAACAGAGTTCTTCCTTCAGCACCGCGTGCTTACGCTCAATGCCCACCTGGCAGAGCTCCTACATAATCCTCAGTGATTCCATCTGCAACTGTGTTTCAGCTACATAGCCTTACCTCCTGAGGTGTTCAACAACCTCACAGGTATTATTCTCCCTGAGTTATTGACTTCAGTCCTGTGCCTCAGCATGTCTTTGTCTGACTCCTCAGAGTTCAGAAGTGCATCTTTAGTGCATCGGCTCTCAGAACTCTCAGCGTTCTGTCACACCCTCCTAGTATGAAGCCTCAAAGACCCTTATCTGAAATCAAACAAACTCCTGCAGAATGCATCCACATAACACATACATTCACAGCATAAAAGGAACACACACAGACACCCATATAACACAGAATGACATGTAGGAAAAACTGCTTCTGATTATATTAAAATGGAAAATGCCTGGAATTACAATGGTGTTCCTGAGTCCTCTCTAGCTCCTCTCTTACAACCATTTCTTGACTTTTTCGAAATGAGATATGAAAATCTCTTTTACCTTGGGCTCCTTCCTCTAGGTCTACCTACTCTAATCAATTACAATCAATGGTTGTCTAGTCTGCTATCCAGAACTAGATCTCAGTCGATCTAGCATTAAAGTCGATCCTATCTAACGCCTGCTCAAAGGCACGGCTTTCCTGGCTCACCATCCTAAGTGCATTAAATTACATTGAATTCCAAATTCAAAATGAGGCTGCCCCTCTCTTCATCCTTTGAATGCGTGCGCCCTGGCCTGGCTGGATGGTTGGCTGGCTGTATGGAGAGAGGCTCCTGCATTACTTAGCCATTACAAAAACAACATCAATTACATTGCATATCCATGTGATTATTACTCATGCATTAATCATCAACAGTTATAAAGAGATTGTGAAATTCAATTGCATTCTATACTATGTAAGCAAAATCATAACTAAATTCAATCATTAACTACAAATTGAAATTGCAACCTAGATCTAAGAAAGAAATTGCATGAAGTAAAACTAAGCTATACCTATTTCAATAATTCAAATTGCAAAAAGAGAAATGCTTATAAACAGAAATTAAACATTATTCTAACATATGACAAGTAAGAAAATGAGCAATTTAATTAACAACTAGATGAGCAAAGACTAAATAAAAATTGAATAAGCAATCTAAAAATGAAAACTAGAACTAATACTATCCATCCATCGAAGCCTTGTTAAAGAAAACATGAATTAAAATTATGTTCTAAAACTCTGTCTTAAATTCTATTTTGAACTTGATTTTAAAAGCATAAAGAAAGTGTAATTTACTATCGAATCACACATGGGGTTAGTGTCCAAGTTTTAAAACTCATTTCTACTAATTACAAAGTCAATGCATATTGACAAGATCCTTCATGCTAACCTACAAAAGGAACCGAGAACAATTAAACTATAACAACAAGTTATATAACAAAGAAGTAAACTAATAATTCATTTACAGGAAATAAAATAGAAAGACATCTATGCTATTTAATTCATAAACAAACTCATAGAACAGTTACCTAGACTGTTGGTGGGACCGCCAACAAGTCGTGGTCACTCCTCAAATGCACACCACGATCTTCAACAACACAAATTCGCCATTAAGACCAAAAACACAGTCTTACACAATTCTTGGAAAATGAAAATGGAAAAACAGAGGAAATTGTATTTGTCTCTAACACACAACTTCCTGAACTTCTTAACTATTGTATGACACCACTGGAGGGTCAAACCTCTTCTAAAAATAGTAAATTACATTAATGATGCCCTAACTACCGAAATGGAGCGAGCCAATAATCGCCCAACTTAACAACCCAAATGGAGTTGTCAAGAGTTCAGTAGTTGGAGGGGACGAGCATGAGAAAAACCCATGTCTTTGATTCTTCCACCACTGGCCACCAATACCATAACCGCCAAATCTCCCATTGTTTTTGTGTAGGATGGAGTGTCAGATGGAGTGTTGGATGGAGTACCAGATTGAGTGTTGGATGGAGTACTGGACTGAGTGCCAGAAGTAAAAACATGTTGCGATTTTTCCCTCTGACACCAAAAATGTGAATTAGATTCATGGAAATATAAAAACAGACTGAATTACACTCAAGATCATCATAAAACATGAATTATGCATACCTGGTGTGGATCATAGCATTTTGGCACAAAATCCCTTCAAAAAATTCTTTAAAGCATGAAAACGCATATATAAATTCAGCAAAAGTATCTAATTAACGTCATAAAATCGATCATATCTAGGGCCCAACATTATCCCCACAGTTAAGATTTTGCAGGTCCCACTGCAAACAAAAATAAATTATCCCTCATGACTAAGCTTGTTGAGGAGAAGCTTCTCCTTCCATCTGTGAAGACTTTGCCTTATGCCTCTTATGTTGCTTCAGTTGTGCTCTGAGGTTGCGGTTGGATTTGGTCATCTCATCAACCAACTGTTGAAGGGAGTTTACCTTTTCTTGGAGGAATACATTATCATGATGAAGGTGTGTGTCTATTGTCTTCCTTTTCTCCAACTATTGGAGCAGCTGAGAAGTCTCTTTTTATAGCTTCTCAATGGCTGGGGAAGAATCATTTATTTCGGAGGAAGGCTTACACCCCTTGAAAGATGTAGACAACCTATCATTCTTAGGATCTAGGGTGGGCATGGGTGAAGTAGGAGTAATAGGAGGTTGATAAGGATAGGTAGGCTCTGACTTTGGATTTCTTTGTGGCTCTAATCCATCTGCATAAAATTCCCTAAGTCTCTTGTGAGGGATCTCAAGATCGGAGGACACTTGGATAGGGTCTGAAGCGGGAAGGTGTTTTGCATAAGGTTTTTCTCTTGTGCTCTGGGTACTCTTTTGAAAGTGTCATTTATTAAATCGAATGGTTCTCCTTCTATTTGTGGGAACTAAAGGAAGATCTTGTTGAATCACTTCTTGGATATTTTTAGGTGTAGGATCAAGAGAGATTGAAGGCATCGGGGGGTAACAATAGGCTTTGTTTGAACTTTACTCTTGGTCTTTTTACCCGATGAGGAAGCATGGGTGTCAAGAATATTTTTGAATTTTTCTGGTAAATAAATGGTTTGTGCAGGGGGGTTTGGAGTCCTTGGAGAGAGGGGCTTGGATGGAGAGATATTCCTTAGGCCAGGTGTCTTTTTTCCAGTCTTAATTGTCAAGCGAAAGTTTGTAAATTGATAGATAAATTCATCCCAAGTTTTCCCATGTTTCTCTAATTCGGCTAGAACATGGAGTTTGTTTAAGCCATGTTGAAAGAGGTTATTGTGGGGATTAGTTACGTTCTTCCTCACTTGAGAGGAAATATTTTCCAAGATCTTTAGAAAGTAGAAGGGAAAATTCAATGGTTTGTTGAACTTAAAATGGGCTAGCAATATGAAATGACAGGCTTTGAAAGTGGAATATCTATCTTCGCATGTGATAAACCTAGTGATGATGATGAGAGGGTTGATCAATTCCTCCTTTATCCATTCCTTAAAATATCCTTTCTCTCCTGAGATGTTCTAGAATTTGGGCTTAAAAACCTTGTTATAACTTCAGCGTAGCAGCTATTGGTTTTTGAACCATCTATCTCCCATTATTGGAAGCTTTGTGGCTGGATTAATGGACTCTTCTGAGACCCCAAAGGTAATATACCCCACGTGTGATGTCTTCCCATCGAAACCAAGGGAAAATTGCATGGATATGCCATCATCATGGCCCTGCAAGGGGGACAAAAATGGCCCCCAACCTACACGCAAAAACACCTCTCTTCTCTATGAAAACTCAGGAATGGAAAAATGATATGTATAGGAAGAGGGTTCATACCTATTGGGCATAGTGATGAGGTGAAGAGATGGACAGAGGAGAAATTCACTGAGAGAGGGTGCGATTGGGCCAAGGGATGGCACGAATTAAGCAAGGGTTGAGCGCAATTCAAACAGGGGAACGAATGACAGAGGTTGAGCGTGATTTTATAACACAGGGTCAAGGAAAATAGCAAGGGTGAATTGGGGTAATAGGTTACCCAACCCATATTTGAATGTGCCTATGCTGGAATTAGTTGCACACATGCGCGCACGAGTTGCCATGTGTGGGCAATTTCAAATTCAAAGACACGTTTTTGGGGGAAATCTTAATGATGCATAGTTAGATCAATGTCCAAGTCTTTTGACTTGGACATTTGATCCTGAACATGTCTAAATTTTGTATCCTCACTCTCAATTTCCTACAACCAATTCAATTAAATATCATTGATTCCTAGTTACCTGGAATTGTGGATAGTTACTGGTGTGTAAATTCATATGGAACTTCGTTCGGCACCTCATACGACACTTCATACGACATCTCATATGGCACTTCATATGGCACCTCTATGTTAAATACATTTTTACCTCCTGTAATGGATAACCTGCAATATTGAAATGTTTTTGACAATCACAGTGGTTGAGAGCGGAGGAAAAATGCTCCCTTGTTGTTGATTTTTCCATCATGTTCACTCAATCCTCTTGCATGGGACATGTAATGTCAAATCCTACAATTAATAGGTTATAGAAAGAATAATACATGTACCGTCAAACCTACAATGTACAACTTGTAACGAGATATAAATTGATAAAAGTGGTATGTTAATTATATGTTCAACAATTTATAGCACACAGGAGTTTATCACTTCAAAAATAAAATGACTATTGATGTAATAACCTGTATCATGGAAATAATACAAAAAATCTTACAAAGATTTATTTCTCTAGGCGATGATCATTTGTCAACTCATGAACCCCTCCCCCACACCTAAGTATTGCGACACCTCACAATCAAAAGTATAGGAAACCGGTCAGTTCCCCCAATAGCCGAAGATTTATAGTATGTCAAGTGTAAAGATAAATTTCACAGATTGGTCTGAATGAGACGGTTAGAGGATGACCCCACCTATAGGATAAGAGATCCTATATATAGATAAGAAGAGGTAGGTAAGAGAGTTTCAAGATAGTCTTAGAGTTAGTTCCCAATGGAAAGTTTATGGAGTTCATTAACCTTATCTTAACCATGCATACTACATGTCATCTTTGTCTGCAAGTAATTTCGTACATCAAGACAAGTTTAAAATTATTACTTATTTTTGTCAGATTACCCTCCTCGCTAGGTAGAATGCCCCGCTGCTAGCAATCCTGTTCAGTACTCCGATGGGTTTACCTAGTCATACCACAGGCTGGTACCCGCTGATAGTAGACCTGTTCAATATCCCAGTGGGTTAGCCTCTTACACCCTCAAAGATTGGCCCTCCATCTTTCAATATTTTAGTATAAGATTTCTTTATGCAAGAAGATGGGGGGGCAGCTTTGAAAACAACTTTTTCTTTCTTTTTTTCAATTGGGATGGTATTTATGTTAGAGGATGAATTTCCATTATATTACTTAGTGATTTTCCCGATGTAAGAGGTACTTAAGCAGACATGGATTATCTAAAGATATGATATAATCAAGATATTTAGTGTGTAGTGGATGGTACCACTGAGAAAGAACAGAAAGGTATCTCTAGGCTCAACTTACTTTCTTATTTTGTATTTATTGTGATGTTTCCATTACTAACCACTAATTAGACCTCCTTGTTACTCTTTAATAAATACACTTTACTCACTTACTCAGGTTTCTTGTAAACAATTGTACAAGAGACCTCTAATCTTGATGGTTATGGTATCACTTCATTATACAATGGTGAAGAGTTTCAAAAGCAATTGCTTTGGAATTCCTTAAGAAAATGAAAAAAAAATTCAAGAATATGGCTAAGTACAATAATTCAATATTCATTTGATGCTTAGTAGACAACAAAATTCAAGTGTAACAATGTTTTGAAGAAAAAATCCTTCTTTTATATTTCCTTGAAACTGTCTACTCCTGGTGAAATAAATACTTATAGAAATCTCTAGAATTTTCTTATTAACAAAATTCAAAGACTATTTACATATGTACAGTAGAAAATTTAGAAAAATTTTCAAGAACAAGGGGGGACTTCCCCATCTACTAAGGCCAAATCCTTTTCAATTGACATGACCTATAGAAAATCCTCTTTGCAAATGGGTTTATGATAAAATTTGAGTCGGTGTCCATTTACTACAAAGGAGACTTGTCCATCGTCAATTGTTTTGATTTTTACAACTCCATTTTCATATACAGTGTCTACCTCGTAAGGACACAACCACCGTGTGGTGAGTTTGGCTTTGAAGGTTTTGAATTGAGAGTCAAACAATAAATCTTAATTGCTAGGTTGGAAGTGTTTCTTCTTAATAAAATTGTCATGCCACTTGCTCCTCTGGTTTTGGACTAATATTGTTTGTTGGATGGCATATTGTCTGATCTCATCCAACTCATTCAATTGTAGGGATCACTGTTTCTGAACCTCATCTAAGTTTAATCCCAATTCTGTGGAAATACGGAAGGTCCTTACTTGGAATTCTATTGGTATAATTACTTGTTTCCCGTACACTAGCTCATAAGGGGTATACCCAGTGGTGTTCCTCCAGGTGGTCTGGTATGCCCACAAAGCCTTTGGAATCCTATCAGCCCAATCCCGGTTATGTAATTGAATAGTCTTGGTCAAGATAGCTTCCAAAACTTTGTTTGTAGATTCTACCTAACCATTAGCTTGCAGGTGGTATGGAGAAGATTTACAGTGTTTACTCCCATATTTCTTTGTTAGCTCTCTCATCATCTTGGAAGTGAATTGAGTGCCTTGGTCTGTAACAATTTCACGAGGGACACTGAAGCGAGTAAAGATGTCTTCATAGATGATTTCGACAACAAACTTCTATGTAGCCCTAAATAGGGATTTTGCCTCTAACCACTTGGTGACATAGTCCGTACAAACCAAAATATAGTTCTTCTTATAGAACATGGGTGAAATTGGTCCTACGAAGTCAAGCACCCATTTTTTGAAAGGTTCTATCATAACTTGGGCATGCAAAGGAATTTCTTCAGTCGACGTAGGTCTTCCTATCCTTTGGAAAATATCACAACTTCTCACATACTTGGCATCATCTTTGAAAATGCTAGGACAATAGTAACCCAAATGTAGCACCTTATATGTTGTGCGTTTGTTAGAAAATTGACCACCACATGGTCCGTCATGACAACTTCATAGTATTTCTGGTACCTCATCTTCTTAAACACATCTACGAATAATCAAATCAGGACCTGTGTGAAAAAGGTCATGAACAACCCAAGAGTAGTTAGCACTTAGTATAATAATTTTACGCTTTTCATAAGGTGACAAATGAGACGGTAACTTCCTAGTGGCTAGATCGTTTTCCATATCCCTAACCATGGGGTATTGACAAAAAGGGAAAAAAGGTGTTTGTCTGGGAAACAATCATCTATAGGGATATCATCATCCTCATTTTTTATTCGTGAAAGGAAATCAGCTACCACGATATCCTTTCAAGGTTGGTCAAGCACAATGATATTAAATTATTGCAATAACATGAGCCACCTAGTCACTCAGCCATTAGTTATGGGTTTATTCATGAGAAATCTAATTCGGAATGATTTGTATGTACAAATACTTTGTAACCTTTAATGTAATGAAGAAACTTGTTGATAGCATGAACAAATGCCAAGAATTCCTTCTTGGTAACTGTGTAGTTTAACTAGGCAGGGGACAAGTTCTTGCTCACAAAATAAATGGCATAGGACTGTTGGTCTTCTTTCTTCCCTAATACCCTCCTATTGCAGTTTTAGAGGCATCAGTGGATATATTAAATGGGAAATTCCAATTGGGTCCTCTAAGAACCGGTGCCACATACAACTTAGCTTTCAGGGTCTCAAAGGCAGTTTGACACTGCTCATTCCAAACAAAATCAACATATTTTATTAACAATCCAAACATAGGTGCAACAATCTTTGTAAAATTTTCAATAAACCGTCGGTAGTATCCGACATGTCCAAGAAAGCTTCTCACCTATTTCTGAGTCTTGAGGGGTGGAAGCCCGACGATGACCTCAATATTTGCAGGATCGACTTTTATCCCTTCAGATGAAACATTATTTCCTAGAACCACTCATTCAATTAACAACATTTTACATTTTTCATGACTTAGATATAGGTTCATTTCTTGGCATCTGATAAGGAATTTTTCTAAGTTGTCTAAGGCTTCCTGGTAAGTGTTTCCATAAACTGTGAATTCATCCATGTATACCTCTACACAATCATAAATAAGATTGGGAAATATCCCTAGTACTGCTCGTTGAAATGTAGCATGAGTGTTACATAATCCAAATGGTAAGACCCTATAGGTATAGGTGCCCTAAGGACAAGTAAAGGTAGTCTTTTCCTAGTCCTCGGGTGTTATGAGAATCTGATTGTACCCATTGTACCCATCTAAAAGGGAAAAATACTTCTTTCCAGACAAGGTGTTGAGAAATTGGTCAATGAAAGGAAGAGGAAAGTAATATTTTAGAGTGGCTTTGTTGAGTTCCCATAAATCAACACAAATTCTCCATTTTTCGGTCACTTTCTTTGGAACCACTACAAGCGGGGATACCCACTTACTATCGGAGATGGGATAAATAAATCTGACATTTAACAACTTTTGGATCTCCTCCTTGACTATATCTTTGAGTGATGGGTGCATCCTTCTCTGGGGTTGCCTAATAGGTGTTACTTCCCCTTGGGTATATATGTATGGATGCATGTGTTAGAGTGTATACCCTTCATGTCAGTGTATTCCCAGTCAAATTCTCTTGATTGCTATTTAAGGATACATACTAACTGTTTATGTTGGTCTGCATCTAGCTTAGAGTTTATATGTAAAAAATTCCCTGGACTAATCTCGTAGGTCATAGTATAAGACATGGCAGACTCATCTATCTCGAAGATAAAATATTTCGAAGACAAAATGCATGGGTCTGATTGTTCCTCAAATTATTCCCCGAATATGTACTCAAATCAGGGAAAAGACTATGGAAAATCCACACATGTGATAGCAGAAATAAACTGGTTTAGCACATTTTCCATTGTGTGCTCTTGAAGTGCCCATGCATGGTCACTTGGAAATATGGGTTATTCCCATTCCTCATTCTTGTATGGACATTCAAGCCACCATATATTCTCCATGATAAGTTGAGACAAAGGATATATGGTGAGCTTCTGGATAGAGAGTCCATTCACGATGGTCGTTTCTCCCTCTCTCCAACCAATAAATTCATTGGTTGTGGCTAGCCAAGGTCTTCCCAAAATGACGAGATAGCCTTTGGTAGGTTCCTTTGAGTGAATGACAAGAAAATCTACTGGGTATTCCCATGAGGTTAATGTAACCATGATATCATCTAAAATCCCTTCAGGTATAACCCTAGTCTTATTTGCTAATTCCAAAATGGTTGGGGTAGGCCAAGGAAGAGGTTGTAATTGTAATTGTTCCAAGGTAGTAGCACTCATAACATTGATGGATTCCCCTAGGTATATGAGAGTGTTTCCAATGGAGACCTCATTAATGGTTATGGTCACTATGGGGTTTCCTGGGTTCCCGTATTTTGCTAGTTTTGGCTGCTCTGATATGTACTCAAAAAGTCCTTCTACCAAATGCACTATAGGAGGGTCCTTTTGCTTCCTACCTGGCTTCTGAATACACAATTATTTGACTACCTAATTGTATATTGGAATGTCTTTAATGGCTTGAAGCAGGGGAATCTTGACACAAATATTCTTCAATTTACTTGAGATGTCAAATTCCAATCGGGTGGTAGGTTTCACTATTACCAATTTGTTTGGATAAGGAGGGGACTTCGTAATATGTGAAGGTTCCTTTTGGGGAAGCTTGGGTTCTTGTTTCTTAGGAATAATAAAATCTTCCCACCTAGTGTCATTCATGGACTGTTTGGTGGTTTATTCTTCTTCTTCTTCCTGGATGACTATTGAAGGTCTCTTCTTATCTAGAACGTTTCCCGATCTTAGTTGAATTTCCTGTAATGGAACATGAGTTATAACATATGTCGGGAAGAACTGCATCTCAACATTGTGAAGAGGTTGAGGGGGCTTGTTATTGGGATTGGGCACTGGTTGTGCCGGTAATAATGTCGGTCTTGGGGATATTTCATTTTGATATTGTAGCAGTTGTTGTTGTGGAATAGGAGGTAAAGGTGGTGGAACAAAACTTTTCATAAGATGCAGAGTGTTCGATGGAAACTAAGGATAAGGATGGTTGGACATAGGGGCAGGTGGAGCTTGAGGGTTTCCTTGGTTATGCCCTCCTCTCCATCCTTGACGCCAAGGATGTTGGTACTGAGTAGACCATTTTTTCCAACTTGGTGAGTTCCACTATTGTTGTTGTTGGTAATAGGGTGGAACTAGAGATTGTAGATCTGGGTATGTGGGTTGGTTTCTAAGCTACCATGGCCTCCTAGGTGCATAAAATGACTCCCTAGGATATCCACTCCTATAGATGGCTAACAAACCAGGAAATGATGGGCATTTCTCAGTTGAGTGGTATTTCGTGCAGAAGCCACAAACTGAAATGTTATCTAATGGGCATTCCCTTGAGGAATGCTTTCTTCTACATCTTGGGCAATATATGATCATTGCGGCATTTTCCTCCTCTTGTTTATTTTTAATTTTGAGGGTGTCCAACTGGGAACCTATTGTGCTTAAGATGTTTGTCTTGAAGTTCTCTAAAAGGTTATCTATCTCTACTCTCGTGATACCACCTGAACTAAATGGTTTTAAGCTTCTATTATAAGGTCCCCAAACATTCTTTCCTGTTTTGGCTCTACTCCTTGAGTAATTTTTACACATTTCACATATTTCAGAAAATGGTTTATGGGAGATGTCACCTGATGCCATCAGGTTACGAATCTCTAGATATTCTTTTGAAATTCCCTTAAGGAAAAGATCACTAACTGCATCCTCTGGGAGGTCATGGTATTTTGAATTCTGGGAGATATAACCAAATCGTTCCATATAATCTTTGAGGGTCTCGTCTTCTAATTGATGGATTTTAAAGATGTTATTACGATACTCCTTGGTCTTGCAGTAGTCTTGGTACTTTTTAATAAATATATCTTTCATGGCTTCCCAAGACCTAATATTGGATTTTCCCAACCCCATGAACCATCTTAGTGTAGAGTCTTTGAGGGTGGCAGGAAAGAGTTTTAGTTTATGGGCATATTGTATGTAGTTGTAGCTCCTACACAAGATGTTGAATTCAAATAGGAAGGTGTCTAGATATTCACTATTTTTACCATAAAAGGTAGGGAGTGCTAAGAGAGGAATATTCTTCATTATTGACATTTGGAGTGGTGTACAAAATTGGAAACCCGAAGGTAGTTTCGGTTTGGTTTCTAAATTCTTCTTCCTCCACATGTCTTACATTATTATGATCCTCCTGATCATCCATATTGGTTTGGTTTCCAAAAAGAGAGTACCTAGGTGATTTTATCTTTGAAGAGAACAAGGCTTCCCTTTTATGGAAGAGTCTTCCTATTGATTGGATGTCTGGGACTCTAATCGAGTCGGTTGATACTATTGGTGCCAAGGTTTCTATGTCAGTTTGAGAGATAATTACGTTGGCTGAACTACCAAACAAAATATTCACCTTTTCAAGGTCTATGATGTCCTCAAATTTAGGATCTCTTGGTGGTGGTGTAAAAGCAAAGATTGTATTGTTTGGTTCTACGAAAGGCTCGAGTGGTCTTGCCTCCTGTCCCAATATAACTGATGCTTCAATTTCTT
The DNA here is from genome assembly GCA_010110895.2 of Picea sitchensis. Taxonomy (NCBI): domain Eukaryota; kingdom Viridiplantae; phylum Streptophyta; class Pinopsida; order Pinales; family Pinaceae; genus Picea; species Picea sitchensis. The sequence continues at coordinate 53,432 of SNQJ01S0078434.1, forward strand.
GTTCTATAGTGCTCCCTATGTTAGTCTCTCCAGAGATTATTTTATCTCTTTGAGTTGAGCTAGCTAATGGTTTTTGGTATCAGTCTATGCAACTTATGAGTGGAATGTTCCTTCCCCCAAAAATATAGGAAGGAACCTTAGTTGAAAGGTCTAATTTAGATTTAATGTATCTACCTTTTGGGTCTCTAGGTCTGTTCATGAAAGTAAAAAACAAAAATAAAAACTACCATTGGGTTTGGGGGAGACTGCAATAGCAGATGCGTAGGTTCTTACCTCTCGTCTTAAAGTTCCTCTGCCACCAATCTAATGCTAAGGTCTATAAATGATCTAATTCCTAAGTATTTCCTACCTTGACACAACTCCCCGACAATGATGCCAAAAATGATGGTTGTTCTATATGCACTAAAAACACACTAAAAATCCTCAATTAAATTTTCAACCTGGGGTAAGTAAACTTAGAGTTGTAGAAAAATATATGCCAAGGTAGAAGGGTTGGTAGTAGTATAGTCTAACTAAGGAAGTGGCTATCTAAGGGCTAATCTACTCAAGCAAAGTTATCTAATGATCAAACCCTACTAAGGAATTCAAACTATGTACAATAAGTAACCTTTGAACAGAGGATCAATGGATAGTTCTAAGAAAGAAGATGGAAACCCTACTTAAAGGAAACTAGTTCATTCATAACAATAAGAAAAATAAAACTACTCATATAATAAGCAAATAACAACAACAAACTACTTTAACTAGTCTATTTAAATTCAATAAACAACTATCTTGTGAAAGCAAGTAAATAAACAAGCAACTATACTATCAAAGCAAGAATAGACAAGTAAGAAATTAACCTACTAAAGCAAGTAAACAACTAACTTAGGATAACTTCTACAGCAAGTAAACTAATAAAAACTATTCAATAAGCAACTAACTAAGCTAAAAGACAAGTGAACTCTATTCTTAATACAACTATTTCTAATTTACAAAAGGAAATATACTTAATTGAAAGAAAGAAGGATTAAAAACTAATTTTTAATCTATGATAATCAAACTACTCTTTAATCTACCAAAGCAAAAGACTATCTATCCTACAAAAGCAAGAAAGCTATTTTCCAATCTATGAAAGCAAGAAACTATATTTTAACCTATGAAAGCTCAAATATAGTGTTGATAATTGTGTGAATGTATCCAGTGTCTTATAATATCATGATGGCACTTAACAATGAAAGATAATTCAAGAGGGATAAACTCGATATTTACTTCAATAGAAAAGTGAAAAGTGTGGATTAGGCAATCCAATGAGAACTTAGCCATTACAAAAACAACATCAATTACCTTGCAAATCCATGTGATTATTACTCATGCATGCATTAATCATCAACAATTATAAAAACATTGTGAAATTCAATTGATTTCTATACTATGTAAGCAAACTCATAACTAAATTCAATCATTAACTACAAATTGAAATTTCAACCTAGATCTAAGAAAGAAATTGCATGAAGTAAAACTAAGCTAGACCTATTTCAATAATTCAAATTGCAAAAAGAGAAATGATTATAAACAGAAATTAAACATTATTCTAGCATATGACAAGTAAGAAAATGAGCAATTTAATTAACAACTAGATGAACAAAGGCTAAATAAAAATTGAATAAGAAATCTAAAAATGAAAACTAGAACTAATACTATCCATCCATCGAAGCCTTGTTAAAGAAAACATGAATTAAAATTATGTTCTAAAACTCTGTTTTAAATTCTATTTTGAA